>APFE030084412.1:11761-39909 GCA_000404065.3 Pinus taeda
TCATCACTAGTGTATTTTTCAGTTAGACTAAATACAACTAGTTCAACTAAGTCAAACTGAACATAACTCCATCAACTCCTCAATCAACTCCACCAAACTCAATCACTTGAGTTCTAACTAAAGTCCATCAATAGCTCAACTAACCCATAGGAAAAGCGTATTTCCTTCTGGCAGTTGTATGTGCCACATCTGTAGCTCGAACTGAAGTGCTCCAAGAGGATAAGATAATGTTATAGTCCAAATATTATTAAGAGCTAATAATATTCGACTGTTCTATTTTTTGATTGGCAGTCTAGAAATAGACTCTGCCCATATGTCCAGAAATAGAGGTCCATCTATTTTTACCAACATGGGCAATCATCCATAAATAGCATCCTACAACTAATAGACCATGATCCATATGTCTAAAAATAGACATAGTCTAAAAATAGACTTTGTGCCAAAAATAGCTTGCGGGCCCACTTAGTGAAGGCGACTTATTTTCACTAAGCTCCATCATCTTGTTGCATTTTCAACATAAAATAACTGGTGAGGCCTTCCAACAGTTGAATAATCAACCAAAGCAATGGAAATGAGGCTCAAGTGTTTCCTGCACCGTCACCTATAGGGAAATGATGCCCTAGATTTTGGCTATTAAAGTATCTTTGTCCCACGTGAGAATTCGAGTCTTTATCTTCTAGGTAGTTAGTTACTAGTACCAAGCACTAGATGGGTTAGGTAGCCCCAAAGAGTACTGCATGCACTGGACCTAAGCTGAGCCCCCTCTGAATTAGGTCTCTACCATGCTTGGGTATTCTTTTCCATGGGATGATTGAAGGATTTTAAGTTCCCTATTAATTCAACAACTATGTTTCAAATGTGTAACATGACCATGGCGGCTTATGGGATGCCTACTCCCAATGGTCCTAACCTGAACTATAAATATTTTGGTGGCGCCTGTGGCGAAACTTAGTTGGTTCAAGTTATGGTTTCTTTTAATGAGTCTTAATTCACTTATGTAGTGATTTTGTAATCCAAAAGAAGTATCCAAATCTCTAGAAATTGGATCCCTTTGAGGACAAAGAATATGGAAGCTTAGTGTGTGATGCAAGTGAGCATACAATGTGTGGTAAGATGCAGATATTTGATGGTCCTTTACAATATCCTTCTAATTACAATAATTGTTGATTTTTCTTTGCATTGAAAAAGAAATATGTTGCGAATTATGGGCCACTTACTCTTTTCCTATTAAACTATGTCAATTTCAACAAGGGAGATGGAAATTCAAATGATTTAATAAAGTTTTCATATGAAAACCCATGTTAGTCTAAGAGATGCAAGGGAATCAGAGATTAATTACTCTCTAGTAACACTTTCTCCATGCCCCAAAAATGAAGAAATAAATTCTTTGGTTAGTAGTAAGATTTGTGGATGATGGGCCACTTACTCCTTACTAATTAAGCTATGCGATTTGTAGAAAATTTTAGCCAAAATAGTTTGAGAAACATATGTTGAATTTGGCCACTTCTCTCCCTAATTAATTTATGCATGTATTGAAAATACTCTAATTTCTCCACCAATTGAGGTTAGTAAGGAAATCAGGCATAATAAATAGAAAATAAAAAATGCAGAGGTGAAGGAAACTCACTAAAGGCTGCCAATCACTTGAGAAAAGAAAAAATACAGGGCTCTTTTTGCTTTCTAGTGGCTATGTGAGTTTATCCAAACATAGACATGTGCGCACGTCTGTTAGATAAAAATCGACATGGGCGAGAAAAGGAAAATAAAATTTCAATTATGTGTGCTCAAAATAGGTCCCTGAGGTCCTTCAAAAATTCCAGAGAGGTGTTGAGCACCTTGTAGGATAGTTGTATAGAGAGAAGGTCTTGCAAACAAAATCTTTAGATTAATGAAAAGAAAACAATATGGTCACCATTTCTGTGGTACTTTTTTGTGTGGAAATGGTGTACCCAAATACACCTCCTTAATAGTTGATTGTTCCCTGCAAAGGATCACAGACATAATTGGTGTTGATAGTGGAAAAACTTAAATAAACACAAATATGTAAATAGTGGAAATAATGCATACAAAAACATAAACTAAACAAAGAGGTAAATACACAAAAAATGCTTATTGGAGCAAACGAGTCAACAAAATAGTGGAAAAAGCTCCCTTTATTGACTATGGTCTAAGAGTTGGAGAATAGCAGTAGGACCCAAGAACAGGATATCTGAGTGGATGAATTATCTCTTAAGGGGTTTTTTGATGATGTTGGATGCCTATATGTGATGTTATGTTGATTCCTCTTCCTTAAGGTGACCTAGGAGGTTCAATATTATTGTAGTAGCATCTCTCCTCATGTTTACCCAGGTTGGCATGGTTACTTTGGGTAGACCTGGGAGGGGGTCTTGCACATACAATTCCTTCTTCAACCTGCAAACATCTGTTATTCAATATTCCACTTCAAATCCCTGTGGTTGTTCAACATATACCTCTTCCTGTAACATGCCATGAAGGAATCCAGTCTTTGCATCCATGTGATGAAGAGTCCATACCTAACTCGCACCAAGGGAAAATATAGAATGGATGGTTGTATATCGATCCATGGAAGAAAGTATGTCATCATAATCTTCTCCCTCTTTTTGAGAGAAGCCTCAAGTTACGAACCTGCTTTATATTTCTCAATGTTGCCATCAATTCCATGTTTGATTTTGAATAGCCATTTTGAAGTCATAACATATTTCCCTTTTGGTCTAGGTACAACATCCCATACATAATTTTTCATAATCGATTCATATTATTCAGCCATAGCATCCTTCCAAATTTTTTCTTTTACAGCTTCTTCGAATGAGGATGGTTCAACTTGAATCATATTATTCATAGAAGCAACATATCCCTGCAACCTGAATGGTTGCTTCCTTTCTTTGAATGATCTACGAATGGGGACATTTATTTCAGGATCTTGTAAAGTATCACAGAGCCAAAGTGGTCTCTTCTTAGAGGGAGGATCACTTGGAGGAGGATCTAACGGATCCATAGGGTCTATGGGATCATCAAGCATATCAGACTCAGTTATGGAAGGACCATCCAAAACATCCCTGTGAACATTCTCTTCCTTGGGAGGAGGAGGTGAAGGAAGATCTCTTACTTTTCCAAGAGTTGCATCTTCATCAAATGTTACGTCCCTACTAATTTATAACTTCCTATGACTAGGAATATAAATTCTATATGCTTTAGAATTTTCACAATAACCCACAAATGTACATTTTCTTCCAGTAACTTCCAATTTGTTCCTATTGTTCTTCGACACATAAAAATATATTAGGCATCCAAATACATGAAGTTGGCTTATATCAGGCTTAATACCTATGAATATTTCTTGAGGATTCTTTTTTTCTAATGCTTGATGAGGCACCTTGTTTTGAACATATACAACAGTAGATGTAGCTTTGGCCCAAAGGAACTTTTGCACCTTTTGATCATGGAGCATAAAATGGGAAACTTCTAATATAGACCTGTTCTTCCTTTCATCTAGACCGTTCTGTTCAGGAGTATATGGAACAATCATTTCCTTCTTGATCTTGTCTTTCTTACAAAATGCTATGAATTATTTTGACATGTATTATCCTCCTTTTTTAGACCTGAAGACTTTGATTTTCTTTCTTGATTGACTTTCGATCAAGGCTTTGAATTCCTTGAATGTTTCAAAGGCTTCATCCTTGTGCTTAATATAGTATATCCATGTATTTCTTGAGAAGTTGTTAATAAAGGTGATGTAGTAGATATGCCAACCAATAGAATGTAGAGACATCATACCACATATATCAGAATGAATAAGATGGATCATGTCATTTTTCTTGTTCTTACTAGAGGGAAATGGTCCCATTGTTTTATTTCCACTGGCACAACCTAGAAAAACTCCATCACAATGAGCTTGAACATTGATAATAAAAGATACCAAATCCTTCAATTTTGGAGTGCATCATAGTGAAGATGAGCCATTATGCGGTGCCATAATTCATTCCAATGATTGGTATTATGAATCAATGTTAGGAGAGGTCTTCTAATGACCCTATAGAGTCCTTCAAATATCGATCCTAGTGTGAAGGCATCCCTCATAGGTGAATCGATAGGACAAGTTAAAAATTTACCTTTGATGAAGGCAAACCTCATCCATTTATCTTCCAATGAAGATATAGATACTAGATTCTTCATTAATTGAGGTACATACATAACATCATGTAGTAGAGCTAATTCCCCAGAATTCAACTAAAATTCGATGAACCCAAAGCCTTTAACGGAATGAGTGTATTTTTATCCAAGAATGATCTTTAGCTTAGTCTTCCTTTCTACGAGATTAGAGAGGAATTCCTTGTAACTAGAGAAATGAAGAGTGGCTCCACTATCAACCAACCAACTATCCCACGAATCCAGTGGAGAAGAGATAGTGAGAGAAGAAATGAGAATGTATTGAAATTTATTTACAACATTACTTTCATATGAGAGAGCCCTTGAATTCTTTTAAGGAGGATGATATTCTTCATGATTACTTGAGGAGTCTCTTCTTCTTCTATCATCTCTTCTATGGTTATTTCTTTGATTGTCTTTTCTTATTTTGTTATTGTAGTTGCCTATAGTGTTGTAGCATGGCCTTTTTCCTTACTTAGGATAGTCTCGTGCATAATGACCCTTCTTGCGATAATTAAAGCATTCAACATGAGATGCCAATATTTCATTCCTTCCTTTATAATTTTGAGAAGGAGGCTTCCTTGATGAATCTTCTCTTGCCTTCCTTATTTTTCCATGAGTTATGTATGGAGTGGGCTCTCCCTCTTGATGCTTTTGAATCATTCCTATTGATATCATTCTATATTCTTCTTGAGTGAGTTTTCCAATTAGTTCATCAATTGATGGTGTAATACTCTCCTCACACATCTACCCAAGTAACCAGCCGAACAGGGTAATGATGCGACGAGAAGCTACTATGATTGGATTCAACCTCCTATGTGACCTTAAGGGAGTGGAATCAATGGAACACATCAAGGAACCTTTCCACATCAGGAACATAACCCTCAAAAGACATGTCAACCATTCAGAGATCCTGTCCCTGGGTCCCATTGATGTTCTCGACATATTAAGCCTCAGTCGCTCTCATGATATGGGTAATAGAGCATCAAGAAATCCAAAGTTTCTCTCATAGGTTTTCCTTCCAGCAACCAGAGGCTAATTTTTTAGGGCTATGCCAGCGACCCAGGGATTTGAGCCACTTTTTCAGGACTACATCCTAGGTAACTACCTAGAGTGGAATGATGCGAAAAACAAAACCCAAGATGAGACTTCCATGTTCCATTCGACCATAGAATATCTGAGCCAAATCTCTCTTCAGCCATTCACCCTCGTGTCATATTCCAAGCATGAATGTGGGAATCAAACCGAAGAACCAACTAGGGCATACCAAGGCTAAACCACCTCACCCTCATCAATATAAACTAGACTTTACTATAATCCATCCTGGATCACTATGCCAACACAAGGAACGCATCATAACAATATTTATTGTTATTGGTGCTAAACCACACCAAGACCTTAGCAAAACCACTGAAAAGAAAACATACTGCCCATGGAGCTTTATAACATAGATTGATGTAGTATTTACAATGATCACCCTGTTAAAATAAAACCAACATAACAACATAATAACATGACATCATAATGACATTACACCCATACCGCTTATTGGATATTTATAACATAATAGTGGTATTTACGTCCATATACATATGTATGTATATAAAAATCATCAAAACATATACCATAACATATACCAAGACATATACCAAAACATCATACCACAATTGCTTTACCTCAACCGGAAAACAAGGAAGGATACATAGCTCACATATAATCTGCCATCTCCCATGTAGCTTCATCGGGCCCAAAGTGATTCCGATGCACTTTAACTTGGTTGTTTTCTCGGTTCTAGAGCATAAGCACCTTTTTCTGCAACATACACTAAGGCTCCGACTGGACTTCTCCATCTGGTTCTAACTGCAATAGAGACCAGGCAATCACATGATCACATATTTAACATAATTCTTACGCAATGAGACATGGAAAACATCATGGACTTTCACTATCAGAGGCAGTGAAATTCAATAGGCTATTGGACCAATCCTCTCAATGATACTGAAGCATCCACAAAACTATGGTACCATCTTGGCACATGATCCAATCTACAAGGAGCTCTTCTTTGGTTTGATATATAATTACATCTGTTCCCCAACCTAGAAATCCTTGAACAACCTATTCTGATCTGCACAAATATTCTGCCTATCCTGTGCATCCTTTAGATTATTCTTAATCACCTACATTTTTTGTTCCATGTCTACTAACATATCTGGTCCAATCAATGCCCTGTTAACCAGATCACTCAAATTGATGGGAGTATTGCAACTTTGCCCATACAATTCCTTAAAATAACTCATCCTCAATTAATCTTGATAACCGTTTTTGTATGGGAACTCTACCAAGGGGAGATGCTCTTCCCATTTCCACTGCTGATGCATCACATACATCCTCAACATGTCCTCCAATATCCTGTTGACCCTCTCTGTCTGTCCATCTATTTGCGGATGATAAGCTGTGAAGGCCAATTCTTGAACCAAACATGCAAATAACATCTTCCAAAACTTGGAAGTGAACTTTGCATCCATGTCTGACACAATATTCTTTGGGACACCATGCAATTTGACCACATATCTAATGAATACCTTTGCCACATCTCTAGATGAGAATATAGACTTCACTGGAATGAAGTGTGAAACCTTCATCAACCTGTCCATAACAACTATGATGGAATCATGTTGTCTCACTGTCTTCGACAACCATGTGATGAATTCCATGGAAATGACCTCCCATTTCCACTCTAGAATCGTGATCAACTATAGTAGTCCACCTAGATGTTTTAACTCTACCTTCACTCGTTGAAGATCAAAACACCTAGCCTCAAAATCTGCTACATCCTTCTTCATATTAGACCAATAATAATATCTCTTCACTATTGTCAGTGTCTTTTAATAACCTGGGTGACTTGAATAAGGTTTCACATGAAACTCCCTTAAGATCACCTTCTTGAGCTCACTTCTATCCTATCTCTAAATCTGACCAATCCACCTTCTACAAGACAATAATCCATACCTTGTGCACCTACACCTGTACCTATGCTTGTACCTATTCTACCGCCTATACTTGTACCCAAATGCAACCTATGAATAATCTCCATACACCTGACATCTCGTTGACCTGCCGCAAGATCTTATCTTGTAAGTCTATCCCATAGGATCTCATAGTTTCCAAGTGATTTAGCTGTACCCACCTGTTGAGAGCATCTTCCACCTTGTTCTCTTTACCTTTGATCTACTTGATCTCAAAATCAAACTCACTGATCATGGCCAAACATCTAGCCTATCGGGCGTTCATATTTTCCTGGTTAATATCTCAACCCAATACGATCACTCATAAATACAAATCTCCTGCCAAGAAGATAGTGTCTCCACATATTCAATTCATGTATGATCACTTCTAAGTCAAGATCATGTGTCAAGCAGTTCTACTTGTGCTCATTTAGTTTCGCAACTCATGGCATACCACTTTTCCATCTTGCATAAGAACTCCACCAAGTCCCCTCTTGCAAGCATCTGTGCATACTAAAAACTCTTTGTCTGGATTTGCAATCTGTAGCATTGGTGTATGTGTCAACAACTTCTTAAGCTGCTCAAAATCTAGCCTCACACCCCTATGTCCATTCAAACTTCGTACCTTTCCTCTGCAATGATGTAATAGGATAATAAATATGTGAGAAGTTCCTGATGAACCTCCGATAATAGCCTACTAGACCCCTGTAAGATCTCACCTCATCCACACTCTTAGGACCTACCCACTCCATGATGGGTCTTATCTTCTCTAGATCTATTGCAATCCCTTCCTTGGAGACAACATGTCCCAAGTAATGTACCTCACTCTGAAACAAACTACACTTCATGAGCTTAGCATACAACTGATGCTCTCTCAACAACCTCAACAATGCTACTAAATGCTCAACATGCTCTTCCTCATTTTTAAAATATACCAATGTATCATCAATGAACACAATAACAAACTTATCCAAATATGGATGCAACACACTATTCATCAAGCACAAGAATGCAACTGGTGCATTAGTTAAGCCAAATGGAACTAAAAAAACTCATAATGCCCATACCTAGTCCTGAAAGCTATCTTGTAAATGTCCTCCTCTTTGATGCGTACCTGATGGTATCCCAATTTCAAGTCGATCTCGGAGAACATCGTTGCCCCCTTTAGATGATCGAACAAGTGATCAATCCTTGGTAATGAATAACTCTTCTTGATGGTAACTTTCTTCGACTGCCTGTAGTCAATGGATAATCTGAGAGTACCATCTTTCTTCTTCACAAACAATACCAATGCGACCCAATGTGATACACTTGGCCTAACGTATCCCTTATCCAACATTTCCTTCAACTGTAGCTTCAACCCAACCAACTCGGGTGTGCTCATATTGTAAGGTTATTTTGATGTTGGAGCTGCCCTTGGCACTAACTCAATAAAAAATTCTACCTCCCTGTGAGGTGGCAACTTAGTAATGTCCTTAGGAAATACATCCTAAAGTTACTGCAAAACTCGGTACCTTCTCAACACATATGCGTCCTTACATCCTTTCCCTTATCACTAGAAATGTGTACTACAAATAACATACACCCTTTCCTATGGCTACACTTTGCTTGCATAGATGTCACCATCCTAACTGATGTGGATTTCTTCTTACCCTGCAAGACTCTTGGTTCCCCACTGTCATCAACACACTCATTAGATTTTTCATAACAGTTTACCTTGGTTCTATGAAGATACGACCAATCCATGCCCAACAACATATTGTATGATCACAATGGTAATACATTCAAATGTGTTGTGGTCAATCAAAAGCTCTTACCTAATGATGAACTCACTTCTTTGTCCCTATAGCCAACTACACTAACCAAGACTGTGCATGCAAAACTTTACTCAAACCACGCTTATTCACCAAGTCATGACTAACATATCTATAATTAGATCCAGGGTAATCAAAAGAAAAATAACTTGATCAAAAAGCTTACCATCCATCTCAGTGATAGATTCCTAGTGTTCTGCCTGTCTGTTGTCCACTATTGCATAGATACGAGGAATTCTCTTCCTAACATCCCCAACATTTTGTGCCTCCTGTGCATTATATATCTAAGGCCTACCACCCTAATTCTATGGAAAATCTCTCTTAAGGTGTTCCTTGCTACATGTTCAACACTCCAACTCACCAGTACCAACACTTATATGCTTCTAGTGTGACTCACGCCCCTGTCTAGTTGCATTAAATATTTTTTGTGGTGCCACATTCTCTTTCTCATCTGCATGCTAAGGCATTGTCCTCTTAGGGTTCCATTTACCTTTACCTTTGTCTTTTACCCTCCATCCTTGATGGGATTCATTCTCATGCTTTTATTTTTCATAACAATGCTTCAATTTCCCAATAACTTCCTTAAGTGACCAAGGCTCATCATACTCAATCTGATCTCCAAATTCTAATGGAAAACCACTGACAAATCATTGAATTTTAGCCTTCTCATCAATCGTGTACTCTTCATCTGTCATTGACCCATATTTAGCTCATAGAATTTTTTGGCCTTGCTATGATAGTACCTCTCTGAAAAGTACTTCTTCCTGAAAAGCCTCTTAAACTTCCACCAACTCAAATCATCTGTCCTAATGTCTCTGACCTACTTAACATCTTCCCACCAAATATCTTCTTTACCTTTCAAGCTGAAGATCGCTACTCTAGCCTTCATGTTATTTGTGTGCTCATGCAACTAAAATAATTTGTTCATACCAAGTATCCAAGCCTATGCATCTTCTGACTTCTTCACATCTCCATCAAAAGTAGGTGGCTTCGATTTCTTAAACTCATATGGCAAGTATCCCCTATCATTCCTACTATAAGGATGATAGCGATAATGATCATGATATCTATAAGAACCAGAACTAGAATAGTACTTTTAATCATAGCCTCTCCTATCTTGAGTGTCCAACATCCTACCATCTCTCACCTAATTAGATCTATCCTACCTGTGTCTACAAAGATACCTACTTCCATATGCCCCATTAGTTCTATCCTCATGTCCATGGCTGATTTGAAGGGGCGTTTGTTGTTGCAAGTCTGACAAACTCTGAAAGAGTATAACATTAACCTCTTCTTGTTTCTCTTATTCCTGTGCGATCTGGTCATTATCTACCTTACAAATCCTTATCTCTTCCTTCAAGCTTCTCAAGGTGTCTTCCAAATTAGATGAGTGCCCCATACCAAACTACCCATCTGATTCATAGGGAGATTCTATGTAATCCACCAGCTTGCTAACCATTTGATCTCTTTCGTGCAATGCATAATATGTCAGATAAACCAAATCACAATAAATCAATGTACCTTATCATAATTTGGGGAGGATACCTCATCTGCAAGATCATCACATCGACATGATACATATATAACATAATCATAATAACATATAGACGTATATTAAGTAAGTGCATCAACACATAAACATCATTCTAGCTATGGTCCACTCATCAATATAAGGCCATCTCAACAATGCATGCTATGACCTCATGCATGAATATGACTATTACTCCACTGTATACATTTCAATATGCAACCATCAACATGCATAAGAAATTCCAAATCAACTACACATACACATAGATGCATGTAGTCAAGCATAATCAATCAATTCTTGTAATCAACCTACAAGAATGATACATGTAATCAAAACATTCAAGAATGCACCTGATATAAAAGGCTACAGTCAAGCGACATATAATAAACATGTAAGCGGCATATAACTATATGCAACCAGTCATATACTCATGATGATGCATTCCACAAACTCAACATCAAATTCTCCATGACAACCTTACTTCAACCATAATCAGTCATTAAGAAAATGTAATATGCTAATGGAATACAAGTGTAAGAGACACACAAGCAACTGACATGCATGATTGACCAACACACACCACCCGTCCAGTCCTAGGGGTGAACCATGCTTCGATACCACTCTGTAACACCCTCCTCACACATCTACCGAAGTAACCAGCTAATCAGGGTAAACATGCGACACGAGGCTACTATTATTGGATTCAATCTCATATGTGACCTTAAGGAAGTGGGATTAATAGAACACATCAAGAAACCTATCCACATCAGAAACAAAACCCTCAAAAGACATGTCATCCACTCAGACATCCTATCCCTGGGTCCCACTGATGTTCTAGACATCTTAAACCTCAGTCGCTATCATGATATAAGAAAGAGAGTGTCCAGAAACCCAAAGTCACTCTAACAGGCTTGCATGCCAGTGACCACATACTAATTTGTTAGTGCTATGGCAACGACCTTGTGATTTGAGCCACTTTTTCAAGCCTAGAGCCCAAGTCACCGCCCATAATGGAATGATAACTCAGGAATAGTAAAAGAATAGGGAAATGATGATGCAAAAGCAATAAGTTGAAAAAGGCCTTAATGAGACCTCTACTAGCCATCCCAGGCATTTCGTCAAACATATATTCAACATGTAACCTATAGGTGTAAACAATAGAATTAAGTGTAGGGATCTCATACTTATCTGAGAATCTTTATGAACAATTTTCCCCTCATGCCATTTGCTGCATTATCATCTATTAGGCCATAGATACATTATGTATTCATTTACAAGTCAAAACATGTTGAGAACCATACATAGATATTGCCATAAAACAAACATATAACTAGCACAATAACAATATAAATACTCATGAAAGTAAAACCATATGAACCACATATAATCCATCAAAATACTCTTAGAAATACAAGGAGAAATAAAATTTCATTAACGATACCAAAAACCAAACCCGGGATGGGACTTCCATGTTCCACCCGACCATAGAATGTTTGATACAAATCTCTCTTGATCCATTCGACCCTGTGCCATAATCCAAGCATGAATGTGGGACTCAAACCAAAGAACGAACCAGGGCATAGCAAGGATAAACCAGCTCACCCTCATCAAGATAAATCAGGCTTTATCGTAATCCATCCCGGATCACTAGGCCAACACAATGAACACGTCATAATAGGCTTGACCATGATCTCCACCCAATCACTAGGCCAAACAAGCATGGATGCCATTGGATTTCTCCACCTACACCGTGAGGAATTTTCCTACATCCTAGTCTCTCAGGATTTACCACAATTAAAACTCAGATCGCTAGGCCCTAAACTGAGACCCACTCTCTAGGATTTAGCGCATATCCCAAACTTGTGATTACTAGACCCAATGGAGATAAAAACACCACTTGGCTTTACCTTATATCCTGCTATTCACTGGCAAAGATTCCTAGGCCCACCAAGGCAACACAATCCTAGATTTATCGCAACCCATAGTCTAACTCAGGTGTCACTAGGCCAGTGTCTTTACCATGATCCACAATCCATTTTATGGATCACTAGGCCATGTGCTCTATCATTCACAGATCCACCCGATTAAGCTTTGAATCCATCTGGGAGTCCAGCTCAACCAAAACATGAGAACCCTGTCACACCATGGCTAACCAGAAATGGCAAGGATATGCTGAAAATAGTGTTACTTTTGGAAAAGCCCATGCCACAATAGTAAAAGAACCACATGGAATATCACGCATGCAGAATCTATCAAGGAAAATAAACATGCAAATCGATATGTGCAATGAATCCTATTGTAGCTACTTGATCATGCCTTTCCTTGATTGATCTTTTCTTCCTCTTGCCTTCTTTTCCTTTCTTGATCCAATGCCAAAATGCTCCAAGAAAACTCTAAGTGTCCAAAAGTGAGTGAGAGAGAGGGAGAATAATGAGAGAGCTCCAAAACTCAATTGACAAAAGGTTACGTACAGATCCTCAAAATCCTTTTTATGAATGAGGCCTCTATTTTCTTCATTTTCCATTCTTTTCATTCAATTTCCTCCTCACCTCCCTTTTCTCTTAATTTCCATTATTTTCATAAATAAATGTGCGAAAAAATTCCCTTTTTCCTTTCCAAAGCCTTAGCCATTGCCTTTGCAAATTTCCTTAACCATAAAAACTAAATAAACACCCCCTAGGATGTCTTTCCCAACATTCAGCTTGGAATAAGTGTCCCATCAACTGTGGTTATTATTTTTGTCTTTATTAGCTTTTATTACAAGGAACTTTCACCAGGTTTGTTACAGATGGAAGGAAATTGCTGTTGCTGATAGTAGTAATGATGGTTTCTCAAATAGGGGGGAGAAATATAAGAGTCACAACTACTAGCTCCTTGTCAAGTACATTTCCTGCAACCCTCTGCAATTGATCTCTAAGATGAGAGATCCTCATAATGTAAGATTGAACAACTTACCCTTTCTTCATCTTAGTTTCCTTGAGTTGATCTTTCAAGGTGATGATCTCATTCAGGTTCTTGACTTCATACATGACGGTTATATTTTCATACATATCTTTAGACTTCCATTGCTTTGCTTTAGACTCATCTTTCTTGTACCTATTCTTGAGATAAGTGGACGCATCTTCTGGAGGCTCGAGAATCCTTCCTTTAATGTATTCTAGCACATCATTGTTGTCATCTATGATTTCCAATCTGAATTTCCATGCAGCAAATTTTGATGCATAACCCAACTTTTCATTCTCCTTGAAGGTAGAGGACGACATCTTGACCTTGAATAGGCAATCTTCTTTGTGAAAGAGAGGGCTTCAAATCTTGTCTTCTTTTGGGCTCTTCTTTCACCTTAGGTATGATACCATGTTAAATTTTTTGATTGTTCAATGTTGTATCAATTACTTTAGCCCAATTTATCTTTTCATTAACAATGCATCCAATTATTAGCAGTATAATCAATCATAAATGTAACTGAAGAAAGAAAAAATTATGTAGTGGTAAAGAAGACAACAAAACAACCATAAGAGATAGAATAATGGTCCAATACTAGGGAAAAACCCCACTAGGGGGAAACCCTTTCAAATATTCTTCTTTTGTGGATCATCATAAAAAAATTTCATTAGAGAGTACAATGAGCCCACTACATATGATTACAACGGATAATAAAAAATTAGATGTACAAATCTACAAATATATATAATAGTAGAGAGAAAACTAGATCTACCACATCACCAAAGTCAACTAAATCCAAGATGTCAAACCCTATATCTGAACTTTGGTTTCCCTCATCAAACTGTTTGTGTGCAATCAAAACTCCCTAGTCCCTCTCTCAGCCAATGTATGTGAGTGACAGTGACTACATGGTTGCTCTAAGGAAGTATTTATGTATGAGACAGAGGTGAAATACACCTAAAACCTAGAGTCACTCCCTTATAGTTGCTGTGCAAGCGACTGAGATGTCCGGGACGCTCTTAGGACTATGATGTGCGAGCGTTCAGGGACCTGAACCTTCTAATTTGGTTCTAAACCTAGAGTCACTCTCACAAGACTATCTCATAAAGACTTGAGAGCCTTAGTTTCTCTCTTGCATAATATGTGTCAGTGACCAAGGACCAAAACACCCTATTCCATGCCAGTGATCGAAATCCAGAAAACCCTAACTTAGAGTGAACCTTTTCGCCTATAATTTCAGACCCTGTTTGAACTCCTTCTGTCAAACTTGTGTGAGCCAAGACAAAATAAAATAATAGAAAATGAATTTATCAATTATGTTGAAATGAACTTGAGTTTGCTTCTACTTATAAACATTCTTGAGGGTTTAATTGCGGTTAATATTGACCCAAGCAATTACCCATGTGGTTAGGGACAAACCATTCCATAATGAATGTATGAATAAAATAATTCAAAACTTAACTTCTGCTTAACCAAATTAGGGGATCTTTGGGTCAATTTTGGTCCTTTCGAAAAGAGGAATTTACTGCAAGCATCATCTTGGTTATTTTAGCTATCCAATGTGGAATTTGACCCTAGTTTGAAAAATTATCTAGGGTAACACACCTTCAGATGTGGGTAAGGTTTCCTTCTCGTAATATGTGATTTGATCGATTCTAATGATTTTCCCGTCATGGGGGAACATCATTTTTCTAAACAATGATGAGGTGACTACTAACATCTACATGTAGCTTTTCCCTAGTAGGATATTGTAATCCAAATCAGCATCTAGTACTTTGATGCCTATTAACACAAGTTTTCCAGCCAGCTTAACTGGCATGCTAGGGTATAGGCCAACAAGAGCATAAGGGCACCCATAGTATGATCTAAGTGTGAAGTCAAAAGCCTTGAGTTTGGGGGATCCTAGTTTTTTCCAAACATATTTGGGCATGATACATGTTGAGGCCCCTTCAATGACAATGCAATGATGAATGGCAATGTTTTGGACTGAGATCACAATTTGGAAAGTAATGATTGATGGTAGTCATGGAGTAGATTTATCCAAGTTGAAGAACATTAAGAGATAATTAGATGGGTCAATTGCACCTAGAGCAGAAAGTAAGGATTTTCATTAGGTTGGGAATTTTGTAGGACCTCTAATGCTGACATGGCTGATGGTGATTATGCTAAGTAGTCAACTATGTTGTAGCTATGAGCAACTTTTGATTTATGTCCTGTGCACCTTAAAGGTCCTTTGACCATTTTAGGCATAGATTCTATGGAAGGTTGAAGATTGGTAAAAAAATCTATAGATATTTCCATGGTCAAGGTGGATGGATTGGGCATGGTGGAGATTTATAGCTTTTATTTCGTGTTTGCAGGAGGATATCTTCTCCTGTCATGAAAATTTGATGATTATAATTGTTATGGTGGTTCCCTCCAGATGGATGAAAGTGGGGTAATTGTTGTTGAGTTTTAGCCACTACCTGATGGGGGAATGAGTCTTGTATTACTGTAGTTTTTTGACCTTCTTGCCCCTACTGTCCTGTATCCTTTTTAGTCAGGGAGTTGAGGACAATGGTGGGTATACTGACCTTATTCCCCACAGATACAACATGAGTGATTAGTGTGTAGACTTGTGCTCTTGATTTGTTTTTGTGGGTTATTGTTGGTCAATCCTTATTTTTTATTCCAGTTATGGTTTCCCCTTCGCGATGCCCATGGGGGTTGTTGTTGGTTGCTACCCCCTTGTTTGGGTTCTCCCTTTGGCTTATTTTTAGGTTTTTTCTTAGCAACATTCGGGGGGTTATTTGGATTCAACTGATCCTCCAATTGTTGTTTTGAAGTGAGAGAAGGTTGCACTAGATTAACCCTTGCATTAGTTTGCATTGGCAGGTTATTTTGTTGTTGTGGGGGAAATGAGAATATTGGTTTCCTTGTCCTTGATTAATGTATGGATTCTGGGAAGAGGGAACTACGTCCATATTCCTTGAGGAGTATTGGTTTCCCTATGGGGGAGGATGTGAGCCTCCCCGAGGGGGTGATATTGGTTAACCATATTGACCTCATTCTGCATAGGTGTGGGGTGGCTGAGGTAGTATCCTGTATGTTGGAATGGTGGTGCGTTTTACGTATCATCAAATTCTTGGCCATTGAACAAATATCCAAGGTACTGGTATCTATTGCTAAGTTGGTTTTGGGTTATGGACCCAAACAATCCATAAAAAACATTGGATGTGCCTGGGTCTCTTTATAAGTTCTCATTTGTGGAGCGTCTGGGAGCACATGATAAATGTACCCAGACTGAGTATAGATAAGATCCAACTATTGATATTTACTAGTGGATTCTTCCTCATTGTGTAGGGATGAATTTTCCACGTATTTGGAGATTTTTGATGTGAGGGATCTAAAAAACAAGTCTAAGATGACTTTGTGTTCAAACTGAGCTTTGCATAGGTTACAACATTTTCTCCATTCATGTATATGATCCAAGATGTGGGTAGCGACTGTTTGTCTGAATTAGGGCAAACTTGGAGCTGGAAGAAGGTGAGGAAGGCTATAACTACGGAGATTAAGTTTCCATGTGACATAGAAGGCTGGTCAATGTACCATTTTTTTATAGGCCCAGTAAGGGTGCATTGCAATAGTCGTAATCTAACAGTATCATCGGTGATACTATGATATGAACACCACAGGTGAAAAGTCATGATATGGTTTCCTGGGTATTCACCCTATTATCCTTCGAACTTTGGAATGTCCGAAGTGATCTTGGTGGGCATAGCTGTCCAATTTTGGCCATGGGCGATTGGGTCATTGGTTAGATTTCTTAAATCTGATTGGTTTAAAGAAGATACGAATGATATATGGGAGTTAGCTACCATCTTGAAATGATTTTTGATAGCTATATGCAAAGGGGTTCTCTGTGGGGAAGTCTTAGGAGAACTACCTTGATGGGTGTCTCACAGAATATCTGAAGGAGTGGTGTGTTGGATGCCCAAAGGGGTAGCATGTGGGGACCCTTTTATGGTGGTGAAGGGTGTACTTTGATGGGGAGGGGTCCTGAGAAAAGATACACCAATAAAGGAATATCCAATAATGGTGGCTATGTGATGTCCTCTACACCTAAATGACGGGAATCATAGCACACCTCCTGGTAATAGGAGGAGGGTAGAAAAACATCTAGATTGAAGGGGAGTTGTGGGTTCCCTATGGTGTTAATTAGAGAGTGTGATAATTTGTATATGGTGAGGGAAGAAGATAAGTATCAATGAAATAATATCACGTACATAAACAAAGAGAAAATATAAATGGTTACTTTCCTTTTACAATTAAGATATGTCATCAATCAAACAAGAAAACGATTTTTCATTTGTTCTTATGATAAAAAATCCTATGTAGACCTAATCGTCCTTACCAATCTCAAACTAACTAGGCCTTATGAAGATATCTTCTGATGGGTCTTGGGGAAATGTCCTAAAAGAACTAGCAAAGCTTTCCAGTAGTTGAATAATCAACCAAGGTAATGGAAATGAGGCTCAAGTGTTGCCTGCACTGTCACCTATAGGGAAATGATGCCCTAGATTTTGGCCACTAAAGTACCTTCGTCCCACATGAGAATTCGAGTCTTTATCTTCTTGGTAGTTAGTTACTAGTACCAAGCACTAGATGGTTTAGGTAGCCCCAAAGAGTTCCACATGCACTAGACCTAAGCTGAACCCCCTCTAAATTAGGTCTCTACCATGCGCAGGTATTCTTTTCCATGGGATGATTGAAGGATTTTAAGTTCCCTAGAAATTCAAAAACTATGTTTCAAAGGTGTAACATGACCATGGCAGATTATGGGATGATTTTGTAAGAAAAAATAAGTATCCAAATCTCTAGAAACTAGATGCCTTCGAGTACAAAGCATATGGAAGCTTAGTGTGTGATGCAAGTGAGCATACAAAGTGTTGTAAGATGCAGATATTCAATGATGCTTTACAATATCCTTCTAATTACAACAAGTGTTGATTTTTTCTTCCATTGAAAAAGAAATATGTTGTGGATTATGGGCCACTTACTCTTTTTTTATTAAACTATGTCAATTTCAACAAGGGAGATGGAAATTCAAATGATTTAAAAAAGTTTTCATATGCAAACCATGTTCATCTAAGAGTTGCAAGGGAAACTGAGATTACTTACTTTCTCTAATGACACTTCCTCCAAGTCCTAAAAATGAAGAAATAAATTCTTTGGTTGGTAGTAAGATTTGTGGATGATGGCCCACTTACTCCTTACTAATTAAGCTATGTGATTTGCAGAAAATTTTAGCCAAAATAGATTGAAAAACATTTTTTGAATTTGGCCACTTCTCTCCCTAATTAATCTATGTGTGTATTGAAAATAATCTAATTTCTCCACCAATTGAGGTTAGTAAGGAAACCGGGCATAATAAATAGAAATTACAAAATGCAAAGGTGAAGGTAACTCACTAAAGGCTGCTAATCACCTGAGAAAAGAAACAATACAGGGCTCTTTTTTTCTTTCTGGTGGCTGCGCAAGTTTAGCCACACATAGATGCACGCACACGTCTGTCAGATAAAAATCCATGTGGGCGAGAAAAGGAAAAGAAAATTTCAGTTATGTGTGCTCAAAATAGGTCCCTGAGGTCCTTCAAAAATTCCAGAGAGGTGTTGAGCACCTTGTAGGGTGGTTGTGCAGAGAGACAGTCTTGCAAACACAATATTTAGATTAATGAAAGGACAAAAATATGGTCACCGTTTATGTGGTAGTTTTTTTGTGGAAATGGTGTACCCAAATACACCTCCTTAATAGTTTATTGTTCCCTACAAAGGATCACAGACATAATTGGTGTTGTTAGTGGAAAAAATTAAATAAACACAAATTTGTAAATAGTGGAAACAATGCATACAAAAACATAAACTAAACAAAGAAGTAAATAAAAAAACAATGCTCAATGGATCAAACGAGTCAACAAAATAGTGGAAAATCTTCCTTTATTGGCTATGGCCTAAGATTTGGAGAATAGCAGTAGGACCCAACAACATATTGTCTAAGTGGCTGACTTGTCTCTTAAGGGTTTTGTTGATGATGCTGGATTCTTGTATGTGATGTTCTGTCGATTCCTCTTCCTTAAAGTAACCTAAGAGGTCAAATCTTATTGTAGTATCATCTCTCCTCATGTTTACCCCAATTGGCATGTTTACTTTGGGTAGACCTGGGAGGGGGTGTTGCACATACAATTTCTTCTTCAACCTACAAACATGTGTTATTCAATATTCCACTTCGAATCCCTGTGGTTGTTCAACATATACCTCTTCCTCTAACATGCCATGAATGAATGTGGTCTTTACATCCATCTGTTGAAGAGTCCATCCCTGACTCGCACCAAGGGAAACTATAGAATGGATGGTTGTATATCAATCCATGGAAGAAAATATTTCATCATAATCTTCTCCCTCTTTTTGAGAGAAGCCTCAAGATACAAACCTTGCTTTATATTTCTCATTGCTGCCATCAATTCCATGTTTGATTTTGAATAGCCATTTTGAAGTCATAACATATTTTCCTTTTGGTCTAGGTACAACATCCCATACATAACTTTTCATAATCGATTCATATTATTCAACCATAGAATCCTTCCAAACTTGTTCTTTTACAGCTTCTTCAAATGAGGATGGTTCAACTTGAATCATAGTACTCATAGAAGCAACATATCCCTGCTACTTGAACGATTACTTCCTTTCTTTGAATGATCTATGAATGGGGACATTTATTTCATTATCCTATAAAGTATCATAGAGCCAAATGGTCTCTTATTAGAGGGAGGATCATTTGGAGGAGTATCTAACATATCCATAGGGTTTATGGGATCATCAAACATAACAGACTCAGTTACAGATGGACCATCTAGAATATCCCTATCAACATTCTCTTCCTTGGGAGGAGGGGGTGGAGGAGGATCTCTTGCTTTTCCAAGAGCTGCATCTTCATAAAATGTTATGTCCCTACTAATTTCGACCTTCCTCTGACCAAGAATATAAATTCTATATGCTTTAGAAATTTCATAATAACCCACAAACATACATTTTCTACTAGTAACTTCCAATTTGTTCCTATTGTTCTTCGGCACATAAAAATATATTGGGCATCCAAATACATGAATTTGGCTGATATCAGGCTTAATACCTATGAATATTTATTCAGGAGTCATTTTTTCTAATGCTTGATGAGGCACCTTGTTTTAAACATATACAACAGTAGATGTAGCTTTAGCCCAAAGGAACTTTTTCACCTTTTGATCATGGAGAGTAGCATGGGAAACTTCTGATATAGAGCATTCGAATCTCAAAGTTTCTCTCACTGGTTTTCTTGCCAGTGACCATAGACTAATTTGTTAGGCCTATGCCAGCGACCTAGGAATTTGAGCCACATTTTCAGGCCCAGAGCCCAGGTCACTGCCTAGAATGGAATGATGCAAAATAAAAAACCTGGGATGGGACTTCCATGTTCCACCTGACCATAGAATTTCTGAGCCAAATATCTCTTCATCCATTCACCCCTGTGCCATATTCCAAGCATGAATGTGGGAATCAAACAAAAGAACCAACCAGGGCATACTAAGGCTAAACCACCTCAACCTCATCAATAGAAACCAAACTTTACTGTTATTCATCCACTGATCACTAGGTCAACACTATGAACACATCACAACAAGATTTACCATCTCATGATCCTCATCATTGGGTAATTATATAGGCCTTAATTCACCTCCTAGCTTAGTAAAACCAACTATTATCATAACTTATTACATACTTTTGATTATATTTTGTTCATGAGATGAGTTAGAGTTGGATATTTTTCTTTGTGGTATAATGTGTATGTAATGCATGATTAAAGGATAAAAGCAAGGAATTTTAGTAAAGATATTGCTCAAAACTCGAATGGCACAAGGGAGAGGAATTATAGGAGGGAAATCCTCCTCATTTACTACCCCTCCATTCGAATATTCCTCCATTAGATCGGAGTGAAACTCGCCAAATCATGAGGACTAGAAGGCAATCGAGCAAGTGGAAGTCAAAGCATCAGTTTATCTCTAGTTTGGGAGCCGAGACTCCTAATTTTAAGGAAGTCGTTGGAGACTTCAGATGCATAAGTAGAGAGGCCTAGGACCTCAATAGGATTTAGACTTTTGATTGTAAAACTTTACTTTATTTTCGACCTGCAAGACTTGTGACAGTTTTTGATGTAATCCATTGTTTTTGACAATAAGAATGAGTTTTGTTTCGAGCTAGCACTGCGTTAACTCAGAGGGTTGAAGCTCTTGGGTTAGGGCCCAACCCTAGCATCTAAGGCTCCTCTTTACTATACATGTATGCTAGCTTAGATCCATGGTTTAATCATTCATTTGCTTAAGTAGCTACATTTTCATTACAATAGTGTAGAGTAGATTGGTCGTATTTCAGATTTCTAGTTATCGCATGAGCTTTGGAGTTTGTTGTCTTGATTCAGTACTTGGTTCATTTCATCATTATCATCTTCAATTACTCTCTTTTTGTAATATATCTCACTCATATTCTCATTTCCTTCAACACAAAGTACTTAAGCGTGAGCCAATAAATCATGTCTTAAGCAGATTATACCCGTGGATATCCTTATCGTTTGATCCAGAGAAAACCTGACAAATCATCGTCAAATTCATTTCAACACTTGACTTTATGTGCTCCAGATCTCCACCGTCGATCTGTCTAGCTTGATCCAAAAGCTAGCATGCAATCTCATGCAGATTCTTGCATGGTTGATATTTTCCCGAGAGTATGGGAGAAAAGTGGTTTCCTTCTGCTAGGTGTCACCTAGTTAGACTAATCACGTAAAATTTTGGAATACATCTTACAGCCCTTAAGGCGCGCGAGAAACCGCTTATGACCTTTATTCATTTCCATGGTTGACTTTAGGCACTCCACATCTCCACTGTTGATCTTCCTCGCTTGATCCAACGGCTATCGCATCACCCGATCGTCAACCATCTTGGTCGATCTCCACCATTGATCAACCCTGCTTGATCCAACAGCTATTGCACAATATCACGCAAATTCTTACATGGCCAATATTCACCCAAGAGCACACAAGAAAAATGGTTTTCTCATGCTACGTGTCACTCCCTTAGGAATTTAGCTTACAGCTTTGAGGGTGCGCGAGAAATTACTTACCACCTACGAAGACCTCTCCATCATTCCACACGTTTTCTTTCCTTCTGTCACCATGTGACTTAATATTTTTCACCCATTGATTCACTTAAACCCTGCGATAATATCTCCACCACTCAATCTCCCGTTAAACCCTCTTCATCCATCTATTCACTTAACCTACGCGATAAGATCTCTGTCGCTCATCTTCCATTAGTCCTATTCATTCATCTATTCACCAAATTGCCCATGATAAGATCTTCGTCACTCATCTTTCGTTAACCCTGTTTGTTCATCTATTCACTAAATCACTCGCGATAAGATCTCCTCTATTCATCTTCCAATTAGTCTTATTCGTCCACCTATTCATGTAATCTTTTGCGATAAGATCTTTGCCGCTCATCTCCCATTAAAACTGTTCCTGATCGATCCGTTGGTTCCTATGCACCTTTGCTTTGTTATGCCCTGCTTTCGCTAATTTCGATATTTTCTTGCTCTTCCACTTGACTCCTTGCATGCTTGATTTTTCCAAAAATGCCAAAAACGCAAAAACAACTTTAGTTTAGTTTCTTTGCTTTTTCATTAGTTTATTCTGATGCTCTTTACTTCTATAACTTAGATAGCAACATTAGGTTAGTGTTGATTTAGTAATTATTCTTAGTTTAGCTGTTTAAATGGTTAGTTAGGATATGGTGTGATTTAGCATTACATGTTGTTTTCTTCATTACTGTAGTAGAGTAGCTCCCTTAGAATAGATTTTCCCTTCTTCCATCAAAGAATCAAGCTTCTTCTGACTCTATAGAAGTCTGGCTTGGAACCCCTAGGGTCTCTTGCCAAATGAACAAGTGACAACAAGCAAGACCTTCACTTCTACTTGTGCATATAGCACTATCACCTCCAAGTTTGTACGAACCTCGGGTTGATAAGTAAAGTTGGTAGCCCAGGAGTTGCAACATCCTTGTTGCAATACTGGCGCTCATCTCTTTTTATGGCTGTTGCCAGGGAGGTGTCAGAGTAGAATGTGAGTATTGCTTTCTTTTCTTCTATTTATAGTCTCCAATCTTCCGCCATTAGTTTATTTATGCAAAATTAATCAACTATCTTCCTTTATTTCAGTTGTCATTATCTGCTTTCCTTTCCATTCTGCAAGTAGAATTTCAATTCAACAAGTAGTTTCTTTTTGTTAGTAGTTTTCATTCAATCAACAACTTCATTTTTGCAAAATACATTATTGCTAAAAAATCTTCCAAAAAACAACCAAAAAACATTTCCTTTCATGCCTCGTAGGTGTAGGGACAATTTAGGAAAATTCTTGCCAAATACCCCCACTGCATCCAACAACCAACCTTCTCTCTTCTTCGGTGGTTATGAACTGGAGGAACCCTTAGGTGAGCAACCTGACATATTTGAAGAACCTATAGGGGAAGAAGAAGAAGAAGAACCCATTCCTACTAAACCGATGGCTAAAAACCAAAATGACAGAGGGAATAGAGAGAGAATTGAGGGTGCCTTCCCCATCAGGGAAACCAATGGGGACACTAAGATTAAGAATATAAGCGCCTCTAATCTACCTCATTTCCATGGCCTGACCACAGAGGAACCTGAAACTTTCCTATTTGAGTTTGTCGTTATATGCCTAACATATGACTATACAGATGATGAGAAAAATTTAAAACTGCTTCCATCTAACCTCAAGGATGTAGAACTGCGTTGGTTCATGGGTTTACCTAGAGATAGCATCACAACTTGGGCTTAGATGCAACAGGCTTTTAACAAATATAGGGACTACTGTAGGTCAAAGGATACTAAAGAAGAGATTTTTAGGATGACCATGGGCCAAGATGAATCCTTAGAAGACTATGAAGAAAGATTCCAGCTCAGCTACAAAAGGGCTAGGTGCACACTTGACCCTGAGTCACTAAAGTTGGTCCTGCTCAGAGGAGTAAAGGAAGATCTTCTGGATACATTACATCTGTTAGCAGGAGGATATATCTACCAATTACCCTATGAGGATATCAAGATTTTCTTTAGAAACCGTTCTAGGGAAACCAGAAAAAAGGGTAGGGGTAGTCAACCTATGGCCAGTACATCATCTTCCAACTCATCCATCAAGGGTGAAATTGGAAATATGCTAGAATATTTCAAAAGTAAGATGTTGCAAACCCTTGCCTTGCAATTGGACACCATGAACATCAAAAGGAATCAAGAGGAAGTAGAGAGAGCCTTGGCCATCTTTTATCCTAGATGCACTAGGAGGCACCCTAGGAATGAATGTCCATTGAACTGCATTAAGATTTTCTCGGTCTGTGAAGAAAACCACTCCATAGACAAGTGTCGTTCTTTACTTGGACTCAAAGCTGTATATCAAGCAGCTGAAGGGGTCACTGAGAAGCTTTGGTACATCAACCAAAGGAGACCTCCTGGGCCTAGACCATACCAATAGGGTATGCAAGGGTCATCCCATGCATATTACAACCCCAACCAAACCACAACTATACCTTCTCGGGGAACCCCTGTGCATCCTTCCTGGTCTACACCCCCTCCTTGGTCCTATACATCTCAGTATCATTCCCAGCCAGCAAACCAGTCATTTCAACCTTATGTTCTACCACAACCTCAGTGGAATACCCCACACCAGGGGTGGAGGCCCCAATACAACAATTCTCCAGCTCTCTTTCCTCCACTTCCTACCAAACAACAACTCCTACACTCTGCTCCACCCAAGAACCCCATATGCCTGCCTAGCCAAATCCAAACCTAAACAATAGGTAGGATCAACAAGTATACAATGGAGAGACATCATACCTAGCTTATGCTATAGAAATCCAGGAGATCAACCTAAGATCTGGGAGAATTCTCCCAGATAACCAACCTCCCTCTCCACATAGGGAGGTTGAGGAAGAAAGAGAGGAAAGAAACTTTAAAGTAAATCCACCCTTTCCTGAGAGATTAGCCCAACCACTCCAGCCTACCCCATAATAAATTAAACTTATGGGAGAATTGAAAAATCTATGTGTAAAGATTCCCTTCTCCAAGCAATAAAAGATGTTCCCATTTATAATAAGTTAATTAAGGATGAGTGCTTAAAGCATCTAGGAAGAAGAAAAATGGATGCCCCTACCATTAATGTCATTGGGAAACTGTCTGATTTAATGTTGGGGTAGGTAATATGTCCGAAGTATTTGGACCTTGGAAGCCCTGTAGTAGATGTGCACATCAATGGCACCATTGTCCCACACACTCTGATTGATCTTGGGGCTGCCATTAATGTGATGAACAAGGACACCATGCTCAAGCTTAACCTCCAAGGGTCATTGAGGGAGATCACAATAGTTCTGCAACTTGCAGACCATTCCACAGTCACACCTGAGGGAATTGTGGAGGATGTGATGGTCTACATTGACTGTTGAGAGTACCTTGCAGATTTCCTAGTTCTCTAGCCTAAGGCTAAGCTTACTGGTTACCCTCTCATCCTTGGGAGGCCATGGTTAGCCACATTTGATGCTTACATTAGCTGCAGAGCTGAGAATATGACCATCAAGAATGGGCATATGTCCAAACAGTTAGTCCTATACCCTCCTACTCAACCTTCTCTAGAGCATGATTTACCTTTATGGTTGGAGGAGGAGGAAGCAGATGAGGTTTATTCATCCCAACTTTATGTTTTGGAAGAAACCATAGGAGGAGGACAACAAGATGAGGATGACTTAATTGAACACCTAATCCAAAGACCAACTCCTAGTTCATTACCATTAGGAGAAGAATTAAGGGAAATCTACAATAATCATCCAATTAACTTATGCTTGGCCAATTCCAACCCACTTCGTGTCAAAACCATAGAATTTGGCCCAAATAAAACTTTGAAAATTAATCCATTCCTTCCTTCTCTCGAAGAGGAAAAGCTATGAAACATGTTGAGAGAAAACCTAGAAGCTTTCACTTGGAGTTGCAAGGAAATGAAGGGAGGAAACCCCTCAACGTGTACTCACCACATATACATCAAAGAAGGTTGCAAGCCAGTCAAGCAACCACAAAGGAGGATGAATCCAGCTCTTAAAGATATAGTCAAAGAGGAACTGCAAAAATTGCTAGATGCAGGATTCATTTTCCCTATCTCTGACAGTGAGTGGGTATCTCCTTTACTGTTAGTTCCCAAGAAAAATGGTAAGTGGAAGATTTGTGTCGACTACAGGGACTTGAATAAAGCCACAAAGAAGGATCATTTTCCCCTACCCTTCATTGATCAAGTGCTATGTTATCACTTAAGAAATCTAATTCAAAAATTTCTCACACTAGCTTGATGATAAAGGTCAGTGTTAGCCTAAGTTGATTTTGTTTTTTCCTTAGAGTCTGAGTCTTAGGAGGTCATGAGTCAAGCATGCATTCTTATCTACCACTGGTCACCCTTATTCATCACCGATTTCATAGTCATGTGTTACTTTGTTAACTACCACAAAGCCTTTTAGGTAATTTCATAGCGCATGTGATCTTTCTAAAGTGATTTCGCAGTGCATATACTTTGTTTAGCAGTTTCGCAGCGCAAAAGCCCATTAGGTGTTTTCGTAGCACGATAGGTTATTAGGTGATTTCGCAGCACATCATTCAAAATTTAAACTGACCACGCTACGAAATCAGAGAATCGTGCATTCTGCAGCGAATCTTTCCCCAAATGTCAAATCCGTCAAGTAAATCTATGGCTGCGTCATTCTTTGTCAGTTCATGTACTCCACATATCACGTCCCAGCACCCATCTCCATTATCACAACCATTAGATTCGTTGATACACACGGAATACACGTTCCAAGGAAAGCCACCTATGCACAAGTTTTAATGATAATTGTAAGCCTTGCATGAGTAACAAATCTGTAAGATTGCAATTTAAAAAAAAACTATAATATACAAGATTTCAAATTAAAAAAAAATTGTCATCAAGCGAGGCATCAAGCAAGGCAGCAAATCAGGTGAGGCAGAGATTCAAGAGAGGTAGAGTTTAAAGTTTGAACAACGCTAGCATTTCCTGCCTACAGGTCATTGAAATTTCATGGAGGGATCAATAGAAAGGAAAGAACACAGATCAGACAAATGTTTGAGAAATGAGCCTGAAGGTTTGGATATAACATTGAAGAACAAAGATGTGGAGAAGGCATTTAAACAAGCTGGATGTTGGAACTTTTGTAAGAAGCTACAAGGCGGTCATGCACAAGTGACTAAAGAATTTGCATTGAATTTTATAGGATTAAACTCAAAGGTTGGTATGATGGAATTGCAGGTCTCACCAGACATGATATCCACAGTCACACAGATTCCTAGAGGGCAAGAAAATTGGTTCAAGAATTTCAAATTTGACATGAACCCATGCAAAGAGTTTTTAAAGAAGGAATTCATTAACTCGGATTTGAGAAAGTCTGTTCCTAGGAGCTATGTCAAAGAGTCCTATGCACATTTTCTCACCTGTATTCAGAAATACCTGACCTGTGAAGGAAGATATAACAAGGTGTATTCGTACCATTTCAAACTTTTATTG
>APFE030084413.1:0-18454 GCA_000404065.3 Pinus taeda
TAACTGAGTACCAAGACAAGAAAATAATTCTGTCCAAAAATTTCCAGTGAAAATGGGATCTCTGTCACTTACAATAATCTTTGGGTTTCCATGTAGCTTTTGATTGTTTCCATAAATGCACTAGAAACTGTACTGGCTTTAAATGGATGTGATAATGCACAAAAGTGTGCATACTTGGTAAGTCTGTCAACTACCACCATGATGACACTCTTTCCCTCAGACTTGGTAAACCTGTGATAAAATCCATTGAAACCTCCTCCCAACGTTGGCTTGGAATGGATAAAGGTTGTAATAGACCCGGTGTCTTAATTGTTTCAACTTTATTTTGTTGGCAAACCAAACATTCCGCCACAAACTTTTTGAATATCTGATTTAAGGCCATCCCAAAAAAATTCCTTCTTAACCCTATGGTAAGTTTTTAAAAATCCTGAGTGCCCTCCTAAGGGAGAAGTGTGCAATTTCCATAAGAACTCTTTTTGTTTTAGCTGGGAATTCTTTCAGAGGTAATAAGCCAATTCTTTGTACCATAACGAATCATTTTCTGACCAGCTAAAATGGTATCAGATGGTAACTGGAATCCTTGTTTGTAACTTTAGAATAAGTGCCCACACTTCTTCGTCATTCTTCCATTTCCTGCCCTTGCTGTCATTTATCCAATATGGTTGGATTAATAGATGGCGGCCGAAACAAATTGATTCCACATCCTCATCCTTTCTTGAGAGTGCATCTGCCACCACAATTTTGCTTCCCTTTTTTGTAGATGATTTCAAAGTCATAACCCAACATCTTTGTGACCCACTTTTGTTGCTCTTCAGAGGATAATCTTTGTTCTAAAAAGTATTTAAGGCTATCATGATCCGTTTTTACCTTGAAGTGTCTTCCCATTAGGTAGGGGTCGCCATTTCTTAAGTGCATGGAGTATTGCCAACATTTCCTTCTCATAAATAGCTTTGCTTAAAAACTTTCCCTTGATTGGACGACTTTCAAAAGCAATGGGTCATTCATCTTGCATTAAAACAGCACCAATTCCATTTCCTGAAGCATCACATTCCACAATAAAGGTTTTTGTGAAGTCCGATGTAGCTAAGACCAGTGCTTGGCACATTGCCTTCTTTAAGATGTTCAAAGGCCTTTGTTGCTTCTGGAGTCCATGAAAATGCATCTTTCTTCAATAATTTCGTTAGAGGTGCTGCTATTCTCCCATAATTCTTAACAAACTTGCGATAATACCCTGTCAACCCGAGAAATCCTCGCAGATGCTTTATGGATGTGGGGATTTTCCATTCCTTAATGGCTTTTATTTTGCTAGGGTCTACCTTAACTCCTTCATGAGATACAATATGACCCAGATATTCCACCTCTTGTACTCCAAAGAAACATTTGGATCTTTTTGCATATAATTGTTTCTCCTCCAATAGTTGTAGCACCTTTTCAACATGTTCAACATGATCCTTCAAAGACTTGCTGTAGATTCGTATATCATCAAAAAATACTAACACAAATTTTCTAAGGAATGGTTTGAAAATTGAATTCATCAACCCTTGAAATGTTGAAGGTGCATTGGTAAGGCCAAAAGGCATGACCAAAAATTCATAATGACCCTCATGAGTTCTAAATGCTTTTTTTGGAATGTCTTCAGCCCTCATTATGATTTGATGATATCCTGAACGAAGATCCAACTTGGTGAAGTAAATTGATCCATGCAATTCATCTAGTAATCCATCAATGACATGAATGGGAAACTTATCTTTAATAGTGAGCTTGTTGAGCTCCCTATAATCCGGACACATGCGCCATGATCTATCCTTCTTGTGCACCAATACTACTGGAGTAGAGAAAGAACTTTGACTCAGTTGAATTATACCAACCTCTAGCATTTCTGCAACCATACGTTCAATTTCACTCTTTTGGGGATAGGGATATCTGTATGGCCTGATGTTTGGAGGAACACTTCCTGGAATCAGATGAATAGCATGATCATGATCACGAATAGGTGGGAGACCTTTGGGATTCTCCAATACCTTGGAATGATTGTCCAAGACTTTTTGGTGATCTGGAGAAATAGATGATTCCAATATGGACACATCTAGTGAACATAATTGTGCAATTACACCTCTTTGTTCCTTTTTTAGAAGCTTTGTCATATCGTTAGAGCTTATTATCTTTTCCAATTTCCCTGCAATACCCCTTAATTCAACTTCCTTTCCTTCCATAGAAAATTTGATGAAAGTTCTTGAAAATTAAAAGCTATTGTACCCAAGGATTGTAGCCATTGGACTCCTAGTACAACATCAGCACCTCCCATTGGAATGGAAAGCATTGGGCTAGTCAATACATATTCTCCATGGATAGCTTGATATTAAGGCACTTTCCAGAGTTATTGTTCCTCCATTTGCAATCATCACTTGACACTCTGGTGCTAGATATAGGAAGCAATTCAATTCTTTTGCTACCTTACAATGAATAAAATGTGGGTACTTCCTGAATCAATCAACACTATTGCCTTTTTCTCCTTGATTTTTCCTTCTATCTTGATGGTTTGAGGAGTGGTAATTCCCGCCAATGCAATACAAGATATCGTCGGATTCATTTTTCTTCATCTAGGCTTTGTTCCTGGAGTATATCCTCTTCTTTTGACCTTTCTTGCTCCTTTTCTTCTTCCTCTTCACAATCTATGTAGAATAATTTCTTCTCAGGACACTTATTGACCTTTAGTGTATTTGCTTACACACTGTACAAAGCCCTTTTGCTCTTTTTTCTTCCAATTTTTGTGGTGTCAACCTTATAGGTTGTGGAAGACTAGGGGCAACAACACTTCCATCTTTATAGTTGTGAGTGGTATGCTTCCTGGGTGCCATAATTTTGCTTTCCATTTTTCTTGCTAACCTGAATGCCTTCTCTAATGAATCAGGTTCCCAAAGGTGAACATCATGTTGGATATTATCCTTTAAAGACCCTATGAACACATCAATCTATGCTCCTCTGGAATATCTTTTACCCTTATGTTCAATTTTTGGAACTCCTCAATGTGCTCCATTATTGAACCCTTTTTTTGAGACTTATCAATTGACTAAAAAAAGTGTTGCTTTTTGTATCCTCATAATGTGCTATCAATTCTTCCATAAAAATTTCCCAAGTGATAAATTGTTTACGAGAGCAAAGCCATTGATACCATACAAACTGATTTTGGTTCCAAATATAAAGTTGCAATACGTACCTTTTGTGTGTTTTTCACATTATTGAGATCGAAAAGTTGCTCCATTTGTAGTATCCATGTTGCGGGATCCTTGCCATCAAACTTCCTCATATCGATTTTTGGAATATGGTGGTCTTCGATCCCACATTAGAGTCTATGGAATCATGATTAACATTTGTTTTTTTCTCATCATGATTTTCCTTTACTACCCTTTCACCATTAGTGACCATTTCTTGTAGCAACTTATTCAAATTTATCTTCAATTCTTCCATCTTCTGTCTTCCATTCGTCTTGAAATCGTCCATGTATGTCTTCAAATCTGTCTTCCAATCGTCCATCTTAGCTTCCATGCCATTCATCTTAGCTTCCATGCCCTTTATCTTAGATTTCATGCCATTTATCTTAGCTTCTGTTAGCTTTTGTGAGGCTGACATTTTTTGCACTTGGTCTTGTAATTTTGATATATCATGTAGCATTTCTTCCTCTTCTTCATGAGTCATGCTAGAGCTTTCAGGTTCCTTACTAGGTGTTTGCATTTTCTTTCCTCGGGGCATCAGTTACCGATAATAATGCTTTACTAGCCCTTTGAATTCCTTCAAAATAAATTTTCAAACCAATCTTAAGAAAAAATTTAAAAAAATCTACACACCTTTTGTTTCTTTGTAGGATCTTGATATTGCCTCTGATGTATCTCTATACTTTCAGAACATCTAGTTCTGAAATTGTGACCTGTGGTAGCCCTCTATGTCCTCTTTCCAATGCCACAAGTCTGTCCCCAATTGAATTCTCCAATGAAGAGTTATGCCAAATCTCCCACAGTGACCTGATTATAGACCTTTTCAGAAGAGAGAACTTGTATGAAGTGTCACGTGTCACTATTTTGACCTTTTCCTCTGAAAGATATGTCCACGAAACTATAGTCCGTCTTCTTTCTATACCTTCTTACGAAATTTCAATCCGATGCTCAGAGAGAAAGTTATGATGAGTTTCCCCAGGTCACTTGTTTTGAATGTAATTCAGGATCTTGCAAAAGGACAAACTTCCTCAGATCATATCTCCGAAAATATAGCGCAAAAAGCTCTGAAATTCAAACCCGAGATTTCCCACGATGTCTTCTCAAATGGGTTTTTTTTTTTACTTCTAAAACATCGCAGAAAAAAGTTATAGCGAAAATCCCATGATGACCTGTTTGGAGCAGCGAAACCCTAGAATCCAAAGCTCTGATACCAAATGTTATGAAACCAGCTCAAGAAAAGATAGAAAAGATAGATCACCGCCTTAGAATTCAGTCTCTTTCGAGGGGCAACCTCCTTTACATTAATAAATGAACAATTCTTGGTGATTACAAATGACAAAACCGTCCTTCTATATATAGGAGTCTAAGGAGTCACAATTTACCCAGCCGACCTAATAATAATAATATTAAAGCCACAAAAAATAAAATAGAGGGATTCTATGGGGCACAGTAATAACAATATGGGGGAAATAGGGGCACAACAATATTAATAAGGGGTACAACTACCATAGTAATGGGGTAATCACTAGTATTATAGGGACCCAATAGTACCAGACTCATTTTGACGAATCTGCCTTGACCGGATGGGAGTCGCTTTTGGTGGCAAGGGCGGTTTGCTCGTAACTCTCCTCGAACAGTGGAGTGGAGGTTGATATTCCTCTAGAATTGTGTTGCGCAACGAGGGGGTCATATGGGGGGCGGCAACCCCCCCTGTCCGAGGGGTTTGAGGGGGGCGGGTAGGCCCCCTCTATAGGGTCCGAGGCAGCACCCTAGGAAAAACAAATTGGACCCTATATTAGGTTGGGCAAACCTACCTATGGTTTTCGGTCCATGGTATTGGATGCTTCGGCATGTATAATATGTATTGTAACATTGAAAGGAACATAATGAAAAATCAAGCTGGTAGTCTCGGTTTTGGGATCCAATGGGAAATCTCAGTGTATATGTGTTTTATGTGTTATGCTCTTGCATTTTTATTTTTCCTATGATTTAGAATTCGTATGCAGGTAATTTATGTACGGGGTTAAAACCTACAAATTGTTGATTGTTCTTATCAACCTAAAATCAACTAAGGAATAGGGATGTTATTCGTGGTCAATTAACTTTTACGACACTAGAATATAACTTTTCTTTTTCATTTTTAAAGAGTCAAGAAAAAACAAAAGATGACTCTAGTCGCTTTCGATGTTTAATGAGCCTAAAAGGACAAGTGCTCAGATGAACCTTTTCTTTTAAGAAATCGAAAAGGAACAAAAATGACTGCTCTGGAGATACTAGACAAGAGGGTTTACCAAACTAATCACAGAACTACAATATACACCTTGGTGGTAAATGAAAGAGAAATTACCAAGGATTTACCATACGGGAGTCAGTCTTCCCGAATTCTGTGTTCGGTGCACTGTGATTGGTAAGGCGAGAGACTCGGCTTCCGAGGGATAACGGATTTCAACCTATTGGAGTATCCCACTATATACTCGATGGTACAGGGAGCACAAGTCCATACTAGTACTTATTGAATTAGAAAGGAGGAATCACCCAACCTCAATGAAAACGACAGCCACTAGGTTTTAAGATGTCAGAACACGTCTCTAGTCTAGACCTCTGGATGTTTTCTTTAAGTTCCAATGCGTTATTAGGTTAATTGATGTAAATTTTAGGTTGATCTTGCTTAAAATTTTCCTTTGAGGGTTCACCACGAGATGTTTTCTGAAATTCTTAAGAATGCAACTAGAATGAGAAGCACTCTTTCCATTTGTTTTCAACAATGAAAATCCTAGCTATGAGGGATAAGTCATAAAAGTACTTTTTGGATCAAACAACAAAGAGCAAAAACTAATGCAATTCCCTAAACCATTCCTTTTGAACACACAAACTCAAACTCTAAAATTCAATTGCATGTATTTCTTTTTCTTTCAGTTCCTCTTAATGTGAATGATGCAATAATAAAAACTAATGCACAAACGATTCAAAAACTCTTTTCACAAAAAATGTCGATTTATGAAAATTTCTCTTAAAGGGAAAGAAAGACTAAACGACACTTTCAATCTTTAAACAAATGAATATTTTCGACACTTTAAATGAAAATATGAATCAAATGCACAAATAGATCAATCGATTATTTATGAAGGAAGACTTTACAATACTTCATTTTTGACAAAACAATCGATCGAAACTACTTTTCGACAATGGACTGCAAATGATAAAACAAATTCATAAAAAACATTCAACAATCCAATCGAAATCGGGTCAAAACAAGGAAACAAAGACTATTTTCAGAGACAAGACCTCATTTATATCCAACAAGCAATTCAAATAGCTGAAAATTGACAAAAGTGTTCAGTTCCTAGATGGGAAAACTGACCTAAAGGGATCCGCATAGGCCACAGTTAGAGACAGCACACTGAATTGCACTGAGTCTATGTAGAAGGTGCATTGCAGCGCACTGTGTCAGCCACAGAGGTGCGCTGATTATAGTAAGACACTTTTATGCTCAAAATTGACTCAATTTTCAGCGAATTGGACTTGAATTCGATGAATAACATAAGGTACAGTATGTCAAAGTGTTTTAAGAGATTAATAAGCTACTATGAGGGATAGGATCACTCCCCAGTGGAGTCACCATTTTGTTTTGGGAAAATTTAGTGTTTCTTCAAATGCCTAACCCTTTAGACCTAGTAGCTAGTCTAGAAACAATAGGCAAATTAAATCGTTGTTTTTCCTATAATTAATAGATAAGAGAAGGAAGAAAAGGAACCAACCTGTAACTTTCACTCGATCCTTCTCTCCTTTGACCGATTTCACCACTCCTTTCCATACTTAACTCGCTTGGAATGTACCTGTACACAAGCGGAGACAGAAACCCATCAAAGCATACAATAACGATCTGTTAACTAAACATATCATAGAATCCAGAATACGATAAACATCATATAAACACATGAATGGAAAAAGCTTAGAATTCTTTATTAATAGAAGGAAATATTACAACCCATGAAGATTCATGCTCGATTTAGTGTCATCCTTCCAGCTTCAAACCCTTCTGTCCTCATGAAGCAACAATTTGACATCATTAAAATACTCTCACTAATCTCATTCAAACAACATTTCCTTAGCTCCAAAAATTCCAACCTAGACCAGCCTCTGAATGCTTGGTAAATTTATAGCTGAATGGAGGAGGTTAAGCCATTAATGGCCCTCATGAATGCCTTGCCAAAATTGGGAAGTTGTTCCATGGAGGAATAGATAATGGATTAAGGTTCATTCATCCTCTTCCTCATCCAAAAGCGAGCTCAATCCATCTGGAAACTTCCAGAAGCATCCATTGGATGAGGAATATAATGGATTCATTTCAAAAATTCGATGAATCTCACTCAGCGCAGGTGAAACAAAGGCCAACTACACTGCAGTGCACCGAGATAGTGCAATCCCTGCATTGCAATGCAGCCTCATAAAGGGCCACCTGCGCTGATCTCCTTAGGGGTATTTTTTGGATGAATGGTGACATGGAAACTCTTGGGAGGAAAGCATGATGTAGGTTAACTTCATTAGGGAATGAAAACAACTGAATTAGGGATTGATGGACTCTAATGATACAGATCTGGAAGCTGGGGTTGATGTGCCCAAATTGACTTGTAACACAATGTAAACTTAGGTTTTCTTTTAGGTTACCATTTGTAGATGAGGTTGAGTTATATATCGTTCCCTTGGATATATGTGGAATTGTTTTAGGAAGTCCTTACTTGTATGGTAGAAAAGCCATTTTCTATAGAGCTAAAAATAAGTATCAACTCATTAAAGATGGAATAGAATATATCGTAAGAGCTCATAAACTCAATAATAATTATACTCTTATAAATTCAGGGCAGATGAAAAGAATTGTAAATTCATGCAAGCAATTTTTACTGATGGTTGTAAAGGAAAAGAAACTTGATAAAACCAATGTATTTTAGGGCTATGATGCTAAATAGAAAGTTGATTTAGAAAAAGTTGTTTCAGAATATGATATCTTATTCCAAGAACCTAAAGGTCTGCCACCCAAAAGGGAAATTGTACATGATATTAATTTACAGCAAGATGCTCCATTGCTAACATTGGAATGTACAGGTTATCCACTTTAGAGAATGCAAAAATTAAGAAGCAGGTACAGGAGCTGCTCGAGAAAGGGTTCATAAGACCAGGCACATCACCATGTAGATCTCCAATCATGTTGATGAGGAAGAAAGATGGTTCGTGGAGGATGTGCATTGATTACCGAGCACTGAATAAAATAACGATCAAGAATCGTTATCCCCTTCCTCACATTGATGATCTATTGGATCAGTTGAAAGAAGTTGTTTACTTTTCCAAGTTGGACTTGCATAGTGGTTACCATCAGGTCAAAGTAGTAGAGCAAGATGCATGGAAGACTGCTTTCAAAACAAGGCAAGGGCTGTATGAATGGCTAGTTATGCCTTTTGGCTTGACTAATGCTCCTGCCACTTTCATGAGACTTATGAATGATGTACTCAGGCCTTTTATTGATGATTTTTTAATTGTATATCTAGATGACATTCTTGTTTTTAGTAAAACATGGGAAGAACATTTGAAGCATGTAAAGGAAACTCTAGATGTTTTAAAAAAAGAGAATCTCTATGTTAAGTTATCAAAATGTGAATTTGGTAAAACATCCTTGAATTAGTTGGGTTATATTATAGGGGGTGGTGAATTGAAGATAGATCCCTCTAAGGTTGCAGTCATTGTAAATTGGCCTAAACCCAAGTCTGCTACAAAAGTTAGAAGCTTCCTAGGAGCATCACAATATTGGAGAAAGTTTATTGCTAAATTTTCCTTAATTGCAGCTCCCTTACATGCTTTGATAGGATTGAACAAGGTGTTTCAGTGGGGAGGTAAACAGCAGAAAGCCTGCAAAACCTTGAAAGAAAAAATTAGTACAACACCAGCACTAGCATTGCCAAATCTTCAACAACCATTTGAGATCGAAACAAATGCCAGTGACTATGCCATGGGATCAGTGTTGATGCAACATGGTAAACCCATATGTTACCATTTTGAGACATTTAATTCTGCAGTAGTTAGTTATCCCACATATGATAAAGAATTGTATGCATTAGTACAGAGTGTAAAGAAGTGGAAACATTACTTAATGGGCAAAGAAATGGTTATACATACTGATCATCAGCCACTTCGATTTTTGCACTCACAAACTAAATTGCAGCAATCAAGACACTATAGGTGGATGGGTTTCCTATAGAAATTTCATCTTGTCATCAGATATAAAAAGGGCATACACAATAAAGTTGCAAATATGTTATCCATACCAATTATAAATGCATATACTATACTTATGCATAACTTGGTAATGCATGAAAGCTACATTGAACAGTATGCTCAAGATATAGATTTTAAAGATGTATATGCAACTGTATGTCATGGCAAAAAAGTAGAAGAATTGGACTATTATGTTAAGGACCAACTCTTGTATCATTTGGGAAAGCTATGTATTCCACAAACCGAAAGAGTCAACATAATTAGGGAAGCACATACTTCTCTGATATCAGGTCATTTTGGTGTAAGTAAAACAGTTGCACAGCTGCAAAGATACTGCTATTGGCCAAGAATGCATGAAACAGTTTATAGATATGTAAGAGGGTGTACCATGTGTGCTAAAAATAAGCTCAGCAATATAAAACTAGGCTTGTACACTCCACTACCAGTTCCTTCCCGTCCTTGGGAAAGTGTTTCCATGGACTTTGTTGGGGGATTGCCAAAATCTAGAAGGGGTCATGACTATTTATATGTTATTGTGGATAGGTTCAGTAAAATGTGTATTTTAATACTCAGTAATAAGCAGATTACAGCTAAACAAAAAGCGAAGTTGTTCTTTCATCATGTCTGGGTGCATTTTGGGTTACCCACTTCCATAGTATCTGATCGAGACTCTTGATTTGTTGGGAAGTTTTGGTCAAGTCTGTGGGAATTGATGGACACCAGACTAAAGAAGAGCACAGCCTTTCATCCACAAACAGAGGTGGTCAACAAGACAATGATCCAGTTGCTAAGGGGTTATTGCAGCAAGCATCCCAAGCTTTGGGATAAACATTTATGTTATGTGCAACATGCTTACAACCATGCTAAAAATTCTTCTACACAAAGATCTCCTTTTGAGACCTGTTTTGGTTTTATACCAAGGTCTCCCTTGGATTTTGTCTTTGAAAAAGGCATAGCAATTGCTGGACACAGTGATGTGGGCAAATAAACTAGGTTCATTGAACAGATACAAGAAATTTACTCATTGTAGGAACAGATGGAAAAGAGTCAAGCCAAGTACAAGGCAAGGCATGATAAGCATCAAGTGGAGCACAGCTTCCAAGTTGGTGTTCAAGTCTGGTTGTATATCATCAAGGACAAAATGTAATGTGAAGGAAAAAAGTTGAAGCCAATAAAGTATGGGCCTTTTAAGGTACTTGAGAAAATTAGTGAGAAGCTTTTTGCCTTGATCTGCCAGCATACATGCACATCTATTCAGTGGTAAATGCAAAAAACTTAAGATTGTTTGAACCTTCATTAACTGAAGATCCCGAAGAGAAAAGTCAATTGCCTTCCATTGATGATCTATTGCCTGAATATCTCAATGAGTTGTAGGAAGATACAGTTTTGGACAGGAAGGTGAGAACCACATGCAGAGGGGATGTTGAGTACCTTAGGATCAGGCTTAAAGGTTCAAAACCTAGCAGTGCAAAATGGAGAGAGATTGGGCAAGTGAGGAAGCTATATCCTTACTTGAGTGATGTTGAAACCCAACTTTTGGAGGTCCAAAAGCCTTTTCAGTGGGAAGGTGTGATCCAAATGGATCCAAAAACACTCTCTAAGTCTTGAAATATCTTGAAATAATTTAAAATACCAAATAAAATTGCATGAGAAAACCTTTCAGAATGGCAGAAAAACACTATCGGGAGGAAAAAAAAAAAAAAAATCGTGAAAAAACAGAGTATCGAAGGCGGAACAGTGAATGCACAGTAGCCATCAGATCTGGCCGATCAACGGTCCAGATCTGATCGGCGAATTGCAATCGGTGGTGGCAATCAACAGATATCAGCGGAGACCATATGTATGTTGCGATAACGATATGGCGAGGTCAACGACGACCGTCGATCAAGCGCGCAAATCGACGGCCCACATTACTGTCATGCGGAAAGAGTTAATCTTGCGGACAAAACCAACGTCCCTAGAAGCCTAAGACTTTCTAGTGACAAACAAGACAATTAAGAGCAATCCTTATCTAAACATGCATTTATCACACGAGAAATCAAGTGTTTTAGATCCTACCTGTAGTCCAACGCTGTTGTAGTAGTCCAGCCTCATCGATCCAGATGAGCTCCTCCTTCACTTCAAAACCTACATTCACTAACAATCAAACGATTACATAGCACCTTAATATCCCATAAAATAAAACATATTCAACATATAGACCGAGTATATGAAACAACTCATTGATAACAAATTGTTGAGAAGAATGGACTTATTTGTATTAATAGGAAACAAAAGAAACCATTACAACCTGAGCCTTGGTGTTGTGCAAGTTCCTCCCAGGGTCCAGCAAGAGTTTTACTTTACTTTGATAAGCTCACCCACTTCCAAATGAAACAAGAAAGGATGGGAATCTCTCCTCACAAGCTTCTACAAGGAAGTCCTAATTCCAGCAGCATCTACCCTTAGGAATTTCAGCTTTCAACCTCCCTCCCTTCTGGCCCAATGCATGTATTTATAGTGCTCTAGAGGAAGTTAATCAGGTCCACCATCAATGGGATAAGCCCCTCTTTGGATGGGATAGCTCCCCTCTTGATGGGATAAGTTCCTCTTTCATAGGGATACATGAACCATCTGGAGGCGCTCAATACACATCGAACAAGCTTCTAGAATGCTCTAGAAATGACCACAAGTAACTTTTTTAAGATGAAACTTGCGCCTTTTGACCTTTACAGGAGTACGCACCCACCCCTTTACATACAGAGCGTACAAGTACGCAGGTATTGTGAACTTGGGTTGCGTACACGCAGGTAAGGTTGAGAGAAACTGCGTACCCAGAGATAAATAGATTTTAAAAGACTTTCTCTCTTTCTTGAAGTTTGACATGGAGAGCAGAGGTATGAGACTTGCCAAGGAGGATAGTATGACAGTTGATGGAGCCATACTAACTGCAAATAGTCATGGTGACAAATTTTAGTGTAACAAGACTCCATGCACATGTCATTAGAGCATGCTAGAAGGGTGCTTGGGCATAAGACTCTAATTACTACCCCATGCGAGAAAACCTTGAGACAGGTAGACTACTCAGAATGGGGGTTTCTTAGGTGTGGAAAGTGTGATGATATTGGAGGTGTGATGGAATAGAGGTGTTATGATGGAGGTGTGATTATATTCCTATTGAAAGATGCCTACCTTTATGGTAGATGATATGCCCATACTCATTGGGATGTGAGCATGAGGGAACTTGTTTGGAGCTATATGAAAGGACTACATGGAGTAGTATATATGTAGGTGGAGAACCAATGTAGTATGGATGCCTGTTGTTTTAGTGGGTGGAACCATTGTGTGCTCTGGATTCTTGCGAGCTAGATTTAAAGATGGAGCTAGCTAGATACCGAGTGGATAATTTGACTCATCAATGCTTAATAATTGGGGAGATGCTCTGGATTCCTGTAGTACTTGACTGGTGGAGACGTGCTATTGATTCCTGTAGTGCATAATAGTGAATTATGAGTAGCTCATTTGATAAAGACATAGCTAAAGACTACGTAGAACTATGGAGTGTATACACCACTCCACATTTGCAAATTTAAGGAAGAAAAGAGTAACCAAAGATAAGTATTAATTACAGTTTGAATAATTTTTTTTCTTAAAGTTCTGACTTGAATTGAATTAAAATTTTATGGTTAAACTCAGAAATAAATTTATTGATGAAGGTATGTTTTAATTTATTTAAAATTCTTATGATGAAACTCATAAGACTCATATGCTTGTGATGTAGAAGGACTATTGAATTTTCCAAGGCAAATACATGAGGTTGACTCCAAGGCAAATAACATTAGCTCAATAATATCAACATGCACAACAACAACACATTGAGCTGAAGACTTCAGGAACTATGCCATTATGGTGACACTAGAACACTGTGATATGCATTGATCATCATGAGGCATTCCATGACACGTGCAAGGGTATGCCTTGGTTGAAAAGGTTCTTCTTATGCAAGGAATACTTGCTAAGACATGGATCACCTAAGGGACTAAGGAAGCAAAGAAGGGAATGTATAAACTTATAAGGTGAGTGTCTGCATGTAAGAGGAAAAAATTTCTAAAGGGATTGATAAAGCAGAGACGTGAATGCCTAAACTTTAAAAATGAACTGGTTTCTAGAAAATCATGCACACACCCATTGGGATCAGAGATGCATCAGGTGTGTCTCACGAAGTAATGAGCTGAATTTGTTCCCTTAAGGAGAACTTAGCATAGTTGATAGCATGGTTGTACATTAGAGGTGTATCATGCTCCATAATCAAGTGATTGAGTAGGACAAGGTGCAATGGAAGCACTGTGAACCAGATGAGACCACTTGTAAATGGTTGATTAATGAGGGTATCCTACCCATTTTTGTTCATGATGTAAATGAATGTAAAACAACTGTGTATATATAAATATTATTGTTAAAATTTTGTGTTAGGTAATAAAACATTGTGGAATGTTCTGTTTGGGCATAGAACACCAAGGACAATGTTCATCTAAGAGGGTGGTCTGTGAAAGCCCTTTTGTTATCCATCTTGTAATTGTAACTCATCAAAATATTTTGGAAATGTAAACATAATGATTGGGTTGAGGGGAGTGGACACAAATTCATAGGTCTAAGGAGGAGTTCCTTGGGAAGTGATTAAACTCATGGTACTTAATTTAACATGCCACAAATTTAGACTAAGTTTAATGGGAGGTCAAGTATGGGATTCCTAAGTGAAGGACAAGCAAATATCACCTTTGTCATCGAGAGGCGTGTTGGTGTGGTCAACATGCAAGAGGGAGGATAGGGTTAGTGGAGGAAAATAGGTTGACAAGAAAGATAAGAGAAACAAAAAATAGTATGTTAGGATGTGCATACTAGAAGGAGGTAGAAGTTGGCTAGATGATAAGAGACTCTGAAATGAGTAGAGAGTCAGATGAAGGTTTCGTATAGGCACAAGAAGTGTTTGGAGTGCATATGGAATTGTGAGGGAAATTGAAAAGGGAACACAAGGGAGTAGGGTTGGTGCAAGATCAAGAGCACACAAGTGGAGACCCATTATAGTCTTGATACTTGCAAGGTTTAGTGGGTCGAATTGATATGTTCGCTAGACCCCTACATAGTAGAGTGGAAAATTTCTGAGTTTGTATCATGGAGTGAAGAGAAGACTAGAGAGGAGTAGGTGGAGACACAATGTAATATGGATACCCATTGGTTTAGTGGGCATAACCATTGTGAGCTCTGGATATCTACAAAGCAGAGTGGTAACTTTGTGAGTTTGGATACTTGTAAGGTTAGTAGGTAGAAATATACTATGATATGGAACCCTGTTTTAGCAGGTGGAGACATTCTGGGATATGACCCTGTATTAAGCAGGTGGAGATGGGGCGAGCTCTAGATTCCTATGTGAAATGGTTTATTGACATTAATGTGAATTTCCCTTGAGCACTAAACTCCTTAGGCTCTAAATCTGGCTTGAGAGTGATTGTAGAAATATTTCAGTGCAGTTGGCTTATGGTTGGGTGGAGAGTTGAAGTCCTTCCCTCAGTTTCCAATCACTAAGATTATCAGATAAGTATATTCATCGATGTGTGTGTGTGTATATCTATATCTATATCTATATCTATATCTATATATATCTAGTTTACTATAAATTGTGGATGATATTGTTATGTGTTATAACAATGTATGTATCAACACTAGTTGTCAAAGAATGTGTTATTCCTGGTTGTTTATAATGAGATGGTTATGTGAATATTCTTATGGCTATGAGGGACTTGTAGATACCTGTGGTTGTTGGTATGTTCTCGAGTTATAGAGATATTTACATGGTGTTGTAAGAATGCTTGATGTGCTTAGATAGTCTATTACTATGTGTGTTTTCCATGGTTTGATATGTTATGAATATCATGGATATCAATTGTTTAAATACTTTTGAATGTCTTTCATGGTAAAGGACCCATGATCTAGAAATGTAGGATTTATTAAGTGGATTTTATAGCAATGACGGGATCCATTTTGTGGCAAGTTATGTTGTTGTTGTGTTGAATTTACAAGTGGTAATAGCCATGGTTTTGACTTGGTTCTATCCTTGTTAGTAGGTATGTTGATAGATTTACTATTGTAATAGGGTTTACAGAGCATTGTTAGTTGTGGCTTAGATAATATGAATGTTGATGATCCCATTGATGGGATAATGTTTATGAAAATACATTTGCAATTTTAATGTGCAACAAGGGTTTCATAACTATGAATAATCATGTTCTGAGTAACACTAGGCTTCAAGGAAGCCAGGGTTGAGTCCCTGAAGATTTGTTATAGTTTGTATGTCTAAAATGTTACATGGCTTAGACTTATATCCAAAGTTGTATTAGAAATTGAAAAGAATTTCATCTAGGTCAGATCCTTTTGAGGTTTGTGGATGTATCCAAGAGTCTAAACATCTAGCTAATTTACTCTCATGTGTTTTGGTGGAAGCACTAAATTTGAGATGCTATGGATATGTCATGGTGAAAGCAAGTGAAAAGTGATATCCAGGGTGGGGCCCTTTAGAAATTATTTGGTGTGAGGTTAGATTTCTTCAAGAAATGGCAAATGTATCTAAGGAACTGGGACATCTAGTGAAAGATGTGAATTCATGGAGCTTGGATGTGGGCCAGAGGTGAATATATCCAAGGCCGTATGTGGGGTAAAGCTGAATACATTTAGGGACAGATATGGGCCATGTTAAGATACATTATGGGAGGTGATATCTAGGAGTTTAGGAGCTTAGGAGATTTACTGAGGTGAAAAATTCAGGTGCACCTAGATTTTCCTCTTAACGAGATACAAAGGAATTCTTTGCAAAACATGAAGAGTTTGGGCTAGCGAGACGTGTTGGCTAGGCTGATGTGGCAGATGCCACATTATCAAGTAAGGTTACATGGACACCATGGGAGGATGATGTTACTCAAATGATATGGCCTAGTCGCTAACATGACATTCTATCAACATGACATGTGGTAAGCATAAACAACCCTTTGGGATGGCCAAGTGGCCGATGTTTGGATGCCACGTGGCATCACTAGAGGATGCCATGTGGTTGGGTGACCTCACCATGAATTCAATGTGATGTCAGAAAAATAAGGCATAAGAAGGTTTTTGTGGAACTATGAGACATGGCAGTTTATGTTGGCATGGCTAGGATTCCTTATTGGCCATGGAGTTTACGTGTAGGGTTGTGGGATACATGGTATACGTTGCAAAGAAATAGACCTAGATATGGACAAGGTGATGTAGTGATCTAGATGTATCTAGGAGTCTTGGAGGTTTTAAAAGTGAAAACTTTATGTGTACCTTTGTGGCTGCATATAAATGAAGTTATGGATTTACACAAAGGGGTTGGTTCCAATGGGACCCACGAGTTAAATTGACATGGTGAGGGCCACATGTATATGACTAGGGTAGTGTGAATGTCACATAGGCATTATGGGTGATGAAACAAGATCACATGTGCTACACATGGGTGCCACGTGGTAGCACTTGATGATGTGGCAAGAGTTAAGTGGCTAATCATTAATGCAACATAACTTTCAATCTATAGGTCATATTGAGATAAAAATTATATCACCGAAAATATCTTGACGAGATGGATGCAATGGTATTATCCAAAGTGAGTTCCACACACTTTGGGGGACAATAAATTCTGTGTCCCCATTTCCATAATGATACCATCGAGGTTGGGCTAGTTAAAATTAACACCTCCCATTTGGCTTGGGAATTCTAGGGGGGTGGTAGGGAGCACTACAATAGCAAAGTTTTACACCAAAAAAATTTTGTTTATGCCTTTGCCTCTATAAAGTTTTAGACCCAAATTTACCAAACTAGGACCCATTGGTAAAAATGGCCCTATGAGTTAATTCCTCCACTTTTTAAACTCTAAAAGCATCAATATGGATGACAAACAATATAATGATCCAATCCAGGTCATGGTCATTATGATTCAATGGGATTTTTAATGGGTGGTCGAAATTTTTCCCAGATTATTGATTATCAAACCATCTTGTTTAGGTTGATAAGGTGCCATGTATGTGGACAATGCACAAGGACTGTGATACAATTTTCTTCCAAAAGGTTTTGTATAAGAAGGAGATCTTGGCTAAAGATTTCTGTAGGAGGGGGTAAAATTTTGGATTCGATACATAGGGAAGATTTCAGGGAATGAAGTTCATTCATTCATGACTTAGTTAATATACTAAAAGGAAATGTTGAAAATATAGGGGATAAGGTGGAGGTTAACATGTAGGTTGGGGTATCTTTATACACCCCTTATTATGCGATCCTGATGAGTGTTAGGGAGATATGGCACGTTAGCTTAGGATCTTAGCTTGTATTGGTATGCTCCATCCTTAAAAAAGAAGAAAGATTAAAAGTAATATATAGTAATTAAGGATTTTGATATTTCAGTTAAATCTAATACATTGCCTCTTGCTCCATATGTGGGCTTATCTACTTTTCAAAAGATGTAAGAAGACAAAAAAAATAATGTGGAATTGTTGTAAAATGTTATCTATAGTGGTAGGATGGTCTCTCTATTGGGTGATTTAATTTTTCCTCGAGAGTTTATGATTAGGGGTTCCCCTAATATCTAGTTATGTGAGTCCATTCATTATGTTGATAAGGGAGATCCTATTGGTGGAGGAAATAATAGGATCATTGCTAAAATTTTAGTGAGTTAGGGAAGACATTACATCCTATGTCTAAAGAGGGCATCAATGCCACCAATTTTAACATCATCCAAATGTCTGGGTTTGCATTGCACAAAATAACCAGGACCTCTAACTATAGTGTTATAGACATTTTTGGGCACTGCGACCCCAATCATATATGTCCATAAAACAAGGGCTTCTAAGTCCCTAAAAGTGTTGCTTCATGCCCTAAAGGAACAAGGTCAGCTGATTACATCATCTCCCAGAAGTTCTCCACAGAAAACTGCT
>APFE030084413.1:26846-39012 GCA_000404065.3 Pinus taeda
ATATATCAGAAGGGAGAGGAACCAAGCGCAAGACTGAGGTTGGTGTCCTTTGTTCCCCTCTTATCTACTTCTCATAAAGGAAAGCAAAAGTAATTTTGGTTTGTTTGTTTCTAAGTTAGCTACCCGTCTTAGTGGGACTAGTATCTCTTAGTGGACACTAGATTTCCCGATAACATATAGGGAGGAAGTCAACTTTAAAAATAGCTTGAGAGAGAGCAATTAAAGAAGTGAATCATAGTAAACAACGACTAATTACATGGGAACTTAGAGTAAGATTAAACCCCTCATATGATATATAAAATTCCATGGATATTCTATTAGACAATTCATCACAACAAATTTGATAAGAATAGACTAAATTCTATTCTATGAGGGTTAATTTCATTCGATTATGGATTCATGAAGTATATTTTTTGCTTATGCATGTAATAGATAAATTGCAGAAAAGAGAGACCAAATGAAATATAGTCATGCACAAATCACAATGAACATAAGATATTCTCTAGTAAACATTTATGTGAGAAAAAACCAACTGGAAGGTGAGGATGATTTTCTTTCTATTTCTATAGGTGGAAATAATGAAAGTACAAAGGAGAAGGAACTTTCTTTGGATTTTCCTGATAGGATACTACATAACACTAAATGATCTGAAAATGGGGTTCTTAGGCTCCTTGTCTAACTTACAAGGACCTATCCCACTTCCAAAGCTTAAATGTTCCCAAGTCTTATTGATTAACCAATACGGAATTGATAATATGCTTGAAAATAAAGGTGTATGCTTGTGTTTGGTTTTAAACTGTTTGTGTGTTGTAAATTGATTTGCTTAAACTGATGTAAGGCATATAATAGTGAAACAATGCAGCCAACAACAAACACACATAAGACAACAATTTAATATGGAGTTCACCCAAAACTCCTGGGCTACATCTCCTTGAGCTCTAGTCAATTTGACTAGGCTCTCTGGGATTATGGCAAAGTCCTTTTACAAGCTCTTAGACTAACTCACTATTTTACACAACAACAATGGGTTCAGAACACCATCTTATCCCTTGGCTCTTGAAGCTCTCGGTTTTCTGGGTCTCGGCTCTGATTCTTGGCTCTGGCCCTTGGTTATTTGCAACCTTCAGCTCTCTATCTTTTCACTTGACCTCCAAGTGACTCCAAAGACTCCCTCAGCTGCTCTACGCATTAGCTTTCACTGTCTTTGGATATTTTTACTTCTGCGCTGCCTACTTATCCTTTGTTTTGTGTTAGTCTATGGCTTTTAAAGCCAATTGGCATTGTCTGTTTGTTTTCCTCTTCTGGGCTCTTTGGCTTCCGGCCTCTGTCCGCTCGAATCCCCTTCTGAGCATTAGCAATCATTGCATAACGTCTTCAGGGAAGGTGGCCACCTATTTTGCAACGGAATGGGTCATCAATGCCTTTGAAATCCCAAAAATGGTCATTTTATGTTTACAAAGAGAAACACTGCAAAACACGGAAAATTCCGCCAAAACACTGTTCATTGGACTATAAATATTCATAAATCCACACTATATTCCTAACGAGTCTGCCTTTATATCATGATCGCATCTCCAGTGTTGATCCGAGGGATCTTGATCCAACGGTTGAGATTCATTTCGGGCAGCTCATTCGTACGGGGGTTAACCACCCGAAAAGGGTGGTTTTCTCTCCCCACGTGTTGTTCAGTGGATGGGATCGGGTGGAGCATGGTCAAAACCACTTACCACCTACGACCTGCCTGAAATCCCGCTTGTTTCGTAGTTTCCCTTTATATTTAAAAATACATTAAAACATTGCAAAATCCTGTAAAATGTCTTTAGACGGGCTTGAAATATTATATATTTTCATTCCTAAACCCTTTCAGGTTTGGTTTCATCACATCGATGCTTCCCTTCATATTTCGTTTAATAAACAAAATATGAGAAAATACATAGAAAACTGTTATTTGATGGATCTCAAAATATATCAATATAGCCCTGTCGGGTCTGGCTATCGCATCACATATATATATATATAATGACCCCTCACCTTTTTAATGCTCGGACGCGATACGACGATGCAACTTGTCGCAATCACATATAGCATAAGCCCGAGGTCTTTTCCATATGGTATGGCCTATGCCAACACCGATTGTGATCTGCCGATATTAGCCATCGCAATATTGCATCGGCTTGGTCCTATCACATGTCTGCCTCCGATATCCTCTGCCTGTCATCGCCGATTGTGATATGCCAATCATATCTGGACCGTTGATTGGCCAGATCCGACGGCTCCTGTGCATTGCTCCTTTGACCGTTGATAAGCCTGTTTTCTACTATTTCTTCATATTTTTGGGTCCCGATAGTGTTTTCTGACTTTTCTTGAAGATTCTCCTTTTGCGATAGTTTTGGTCTTTAGAAGACTTAGAGGGTTTTTAGGACCCATTTTTAGGGGAATTTTCCCCTTTTTCCAAAGGAATAGGGCAGCTTCATTTTATGATAACTTCCGCATCCTAAGTCCATTTTTTCCCATTCAAGTTGTAGTAGATTCAAAACGAGACAATCTCTGCAATGGGGCTAGTTCTAGGAACTTCCTTGGACTTTTATTTTCCTCAGTGAGGAACACTTAGACTTAAGAGTCTTTCCAAAATCCATTTTAGATCATGCCTTCCCACTAAAAGAACTTTTGGTCTCCAAAAGACTGATATATTGATCTGAACAATAAATGAGAGTGACTCATCCTCTTCTTTCAGCCTCCCCCTACACTTGCCTTTCATAGTGCCTCTATACCAAAGTTTCTGACCACTTCCCTTCTTGGATGGGGTGGTCTTCCTAGGAAGAGCTGCCTTCTTCTTTGCCTTCTTGCAGAACTCCTACTTAGATGGTCACAGAAGGTAGTTTGAACTTCTCTACCTTGATCATTGATCCAAGGTGGCTCAAAAAAATGTGAAGTAAACCTGCTCCACAAAAATTTCACTTGTACCTATTTAACAAGCTGTCAACAACAACTATTAACAATAATAAAAATGCAGACAACAACTAGATGGTCTAACTCCTGCTTCAACAAAAGAAATAGATTTCACATCTTGTGAACACATCCATGCCTTACATCGACATACAAATGATGGACTAGATAACAAGCCCACAAAACATGCCTTTAAAACAAATGACCCTTCAAGTCAAGCATGTAGAAAAAGACCATTAGGACTCTTTTCAAAAGATGAAACACTTCATTATTATCTCCATCTTGGAGACTAAGTTAACTTCTTCCAAGTCAACATTACATGCATGTTTAAAGAAATCAACCCTTCAAGTTAATTACACATACATGTTCAAATACAAGGAAAACACCAACATCCCTGTATTCGTGCATCTTATGCTCATGCATGTATTTCATCCTTCAACTTTCACTTAAGCACATTGTACTTTCAAAGCTGAAATGACATATAATGTTGCAGCAACAAAGTGAGTCTCCTACTCAACCTTTCTCCATTCACCATCTTGGTAGAAACCTGCAACTTGAATTCAATTACCACAGAAATGAAAATAGATGCATCAATAGACCTGCAACCTTAATTGGAAAAGAACTCTAGCCATTTCTTACCAATCCAGTTCCAAGGTCTTTCCTTTGTCTGCACATCAGCATGAACATGTGAATCATTCTGATACACATCATTCATGGAATATTCCTTTCCATTTCTGCCATCTTCTCTTTCTACTTTCTTTAGTTTTTGTGGAAGCATTATTGGATTCATAGTCCAACACCTTTCAACAAGATGCCCTTGCTTATGGCAGTAAGTGCAACACATGTGCATCCTCTTGACAACATGATTTGCCTTGTCCAATGGACGTTTGGCTTTTTGCTTATTTTCCTTCAAAATTTTCCTTTATGTGGCCATTCTCTTCCGACATCTAGAAACATTATGGTTATCCAAACCACAAAAAGAACGTGCAAATCTTTTCCCATGCTTATGTGGAAATTTACCATGCTTTGCAAAATCAAAAGGAATATGATTAGAACTAGATTTATACCTACCTCTTTCACCTTTATTTCCTTCATGAGGAGGTGAAGCAAATGAAGAAGTGGCTCCCTTTGGAATACCATCAATCTCTTCAAGCCTGTTAGAGTTTGCCCAACTCTCTGGTTCAAGCGTGTGCTTCTAAACACCTGCATCCTGCAAATTATGTTTCAAGCCATTGCATTCCTCCTAAATACAATCTTCACACTCTGCAATGCAACTCCTTCTTGGGGCTATTTCAGCGGCCTTCATGGCATCTTTGGAACTTTCTCCATAAGACTGTCCATAGCCAAGACCCAAGTACTGAGGCCTTTCCTCAACCATTATTGGTTCAACAATACCTTGTGCATGCTTTCCCAAGCCCTTTCATTCATAGCCCATCTTGGACATTAGCTTGGAACCTATACCTCTAGTATGTTTTTCAAAAGAACCAATATAAGTATTCTTAGAAGAATTTGAAGACAAAATGGAATGGTTTACCTCTTCTTGAAGTTGATATTTGACCAAGGCTTCTTTGGCAACAAAGAGCTATGAATCCAACTCTTGCATCCTTTTTAGGTTCATATTTGCAATATGAAGTTGCCTCTCCATTTCCTGCAATTTGTCAAAAAGCAATTGCCTCTCTTCCTTCATGGAATTCAACTGCTCTCTAAGTATGCTGCTCTTCCATCCATCCTCATACATTTCTCTCACTTTGTCCATCATGATGAACAAGTCTTGCTTCATGTCTCCATTAAAGAGTCTTGTGATGGAGGAGGAATTTGAGGATACACTTGTAGAATTTGTCATTATGTCAATGAATAGAAGAACTTCAAACAAGATTAATAATGAACTTATTTAAGCAACCTTTGGCAACAAACCTCTTGTGCTTCAAGGATTGCCTTGAGGTCCTTCTTGTCCTTCCTGGACTGAACTATCAATAGATTTCCCTTCACCTGCAAACTCAAACAATAATCAGTCTGCAAACAAGCATACATCAATTAGACAATCAATCCTTGATTGCCCAAACACCTTTCAGACTGGCAATATTTGCTCTGCCAATCAAGCATTTTGATATAACCTTCTTTGAAGGTGAGGTCAATCAATCTCAGGCTCTGATACCACCTAATCTGAAAATGGGGCTCTTAGGTTCCTTATCTAACTTACAAGGACCTCTCCCACTTCCAAAGCTTAAATGTTCCCAAGTCTTATTGATTAACCAACGCGGAATCGATAATATGCTTGAAAATAAAGGTGTATGCTTGTGTTTGGTTTTAAACTGTTCATGTGCTATAAATTGATTTTCTTAAACTGATATAAGGCATATAACAATGAAACAATGCAGCTAACAACAAATACACATAAGACAACAATTTAATATGGAGTTCACCCAAAACTCCTAGGCTACATCTCCTTGAGCTCTAATCAATTCAACTAGGCTCTCTGGGATTATGGCAAATTCCTTTTACAAGCTCTTAGCTTAACTCCACTGTTTTACACAACAACAATGGGTTCAAAACACCATCTTAACCCTGGCTCTTGAAGCTCTCGGCTCTCCGGCTCTCGGTTCTAGCTCTTGGCTCTGGCCCTTGCTTATTTGCAACCTTTAGCTCTCTAGATTTCACTTGACCTCCAAGTGACTCCAAAGACACCCTCAGCTGCTTTGCACATTAGCTTTCACTCTCTTTGGCTCTTTTTGCTTCTATGCTGCCTGCTTATTCTCTGTTGTAGTAACAACTCCTACTTATCGTTTTTTCTCTGTCAGTCTATGGCTTTTAAAGCCAATTGGCACTGTCTATTCATTTTCCTCTTCTGGTTTCTCTGGCTTTAGGCTGTTTTCCACTCGAATCCCCTTCTGAGCATTAGCAATCATTGCATAATGTCTTTAGGGAAGGTGGCCACCTATTCTGCAATGGAATGAGTCATTGATGCCTTTGAAATCCCAAAAATGGTCGTTTTCAGTTTACACAGAGAAAAACTGCAAAACACGGAAAAATCCACCAAAACATTGTTCATCAGACTTCAAATATTCATAAATCCACACTATATTCCTATCGGGTCCGCCTTTATATTGTGATCACATCTCCACGGTTGATCTGAGGGATCTTGATCCAATAACTAAGATTCATTTTGGGCGGCTCATTCGTATGGGGGTTAGCCACCCGAAAAGGGTGGTTTTCTCTCTCCACGTGTCGTTCAGTGGATGGGATTAGGTAGAGCACGGTCAAAACCAATTACCGCCTACGACCCGCCCGAAATCCTGCTTGTTTCGTAGTTTCCCTTTGTATTTAAAAATACATTAAAACATTGCAAAATACTGTAAAATGGCTTTAGACGGACTTGAAATATTATAGATTTTCTTTCCTAAACCCTTTCGGGTCCGGTTTCATCGCATCGGCACTTCCCTTCGTATTTCGTTTAATAAACAAAATACACGAAAATACATAGAAAACTGCCATATGACGGATCACAAAATATATAAAATATTGTCTATAGCCCTGTCAGGTCTGGCTATCACATCACACACACACACACACACACACACACACACACACACACACACACACATATATATATAGTGGCCCCACTCCTTTGTAATGCTCTGACTCAATATTGTGATGTGACTTGTCGCAATCGCATATCGCATAAGCCCGAGGTCTTTCCATATGGTATGGCCTATGCCAATGCCGATTGTAATCTGCCGATATCGGCCATCACGATATCACATCGGTTCGGTCCTATCGCATGTCTGCCTCTGATATCCTTCGCCTGTCACCGCCGATTGCGATATGCCGATCGGATTTGGACCGTTGATCAGCCAGATTCGACGACTCTTGTGCATTGCTCATTTGACCGCCGATAAGCCCGTTTTCCACTATTTCTTCATATTTTTGGGTCCCAATAGTGTTTTCTGCCTTTTTTTGAAGATTCTCCTTTTGCGATAGTTTTGGTCTTTAGAAGACTTAGAGGGTTTTAAGACCCATTTTTAGGGGATTTCGCCCCTTTTTCCAAAGGAAAAAGGGAAGCTTCATTTTATGATAACTTCCGCATCCTAAGTCCATTTTTGCCCATTCAAGTTGCAGTAGATTCAGAACGAGATGATCTCTACAATGGGGCTAGTTCCAAGAACTTCTTTGGAATTTTATTTTCCTCAGTGAGGAACACTTAGACTTAGGAGTCTATCCAAAATCCATTTTGGATCATTAAATCCCCTCTATTATTCTCTATAACTCCCACCCCCTGTTGCTGGGCTCTACTATTGTACAATTTAAAATGAATGGAACCCCTTTTTCCTCCTCTTGGCCCAATTATAACATCAGTTGATATCAAACCAGAGTTTAGGTTTGACTCCTTTAACTCTCAACTAGAGTTACAAATTTGATCCTTCTAGACTCTTCTTCAAATTTCTCATGTGGGCATCCCCTTTTGTATGAATAATGAAGGCTGATGTGGCATCCTCTCAAACCGTGTTGGTCAATCACAATAAATCAATTTGCAAGAGGCATAAATTTTACATATAAAATCTAATGAGCGTGATTCATGAAATGTTAGGAAGGAATTTGAGTGAAGAAAAACATCATAGGGTCCCACGTTTATGTGGTAAATTTTTACCCCCCTAAAAAAGGCAAGACAACATCAAAAGGCTTCAAACCCTAATTCTCCAAACTGGTACCCATCGGTAGAATTGGTCCTACAAGATTATTCCTCCACTTTTTGCACTTTGAAAGCATCAATATGGATGATAGATAATATAAATATCCAATATAAATAATTATTGGTGTCCCAATGAAAGTAATTTTAGTTAATACGAGAGGCCTAGTAGGTTTGTCCAAGAGACAACACCTCATGCAATTGGTGAAGATAAACAAATTGGATATAGTTATGACACAATAGACTATAGTAAAGGGAGACCTGTTAAATTTGAACTCAAAGCATATTTAGGGGGAGGGAAATTTCTTTCTTTCAATTTCAAAGGGTCTATAAAAGGTTTCATTACTAGATGTAATCACATTCTATCCCTTATTAACTCATACTTTCTTTCAAGGATTTACAAAGAGGTATATAGTAAAATCTTGGGCTTAACTTTGAAATTATTAAATGTCTATGGGCATTATGAGGGTAAGAAAATTTATTGGGGAATTTTTTATTTTTTTTTATTTTTGAGTGTTTTAAGGTTGATAATATCATTATTGAGGGGGACATAAATATTTCTTTGAATGGAAGGGAGATGCGAGGTTCTGATGCTAGAGTGGATAAATTATTTGGATTCTTTCATAACTTGTTTAATCAAGTAGGTGTCATGGAAATTGATTTGATTAAGTTCAATCCAAATTTAAGCAATTATAGATCAGGGTTAGGTTGTGTTTCAAATAGGTTTTATAGGTTTTTAATCCACGGGGAAGGTAGAAAGGTACATATCATGGGTAGGATCCAATAGATGTTCATATCACTTTCCAGTTATTTTGGATTTAGATAAAAGTGATCAAAATCTAGGAGATCTATTCAAATTTAGTTTAGGATGGGCTATAATAGAGGAGTTTTAGGATCTAATGAAGGTAAATTTCTTTAGTTATGATCCTTCATGAGAGGGAATTGCTTCTAAATAATTTCTAAAGGTTTTAAAAAGATTTAAGGAAAAGGTGGTTGACTAGGTAGGAAAAGACATAGAGAAAGCAATGGTTAACTAAAAGAAGCGAAGAAACATAGAATCACTTTTTTTTTTTAATACTAATATAGGATGTCAATTTAGTGATCAGGATAAGATAATTTTGAATAATTTGAAGTCAAACAAGAAAAATTTGCTTGTAGATAGGAAAAAGGAATGGAGGCTTAAGAGTGGGGCTATCGGGATTGAATCAGGAGATGAAAATAATACTTTTTTTTTTCAAAACTTTTCCAATCACAAAAAAGAGTGTTAATACAATCTAGTAATATCCAACAAGCATGAGATGAAGGAAAACAAATTTCAAGATCTCGCTTAATTACGAGTGTTGCATTTTGAGGAGGTCCTTAAAGAAATAGATAAAACTAGAATAAAATGAATTCTCAAGATGGCATATTATTTCCCTATATTGGTTGAGAAGAGCATAATAAAAGGATGTAGGGTAGTCATAAGGGAGGAACTTCTTTATGTTCTTAACTTCATTAAGAAAGATATAAGCCCAAGGATAGTATGGCCAGACTATGGAATTCTTGATCCAAATGGATTCTAGAACACTCTCTATGTTTTCATGAACTCTTTAAAAACCATGCCAAAGATTCAAATTCTTATAAAGATCAAGGTATCAGAGGGAATCCTCAGACAGTTGCAATGGCGATTAGCATGGATCAATGAGGGTCGTCGATCTAGCATGCAGAGCGGAGGACCATGGTAATGCATGCTGACACCAACCAACAAATGCAAGGAAAAATTTAAGCAGCGGAGGTTGTTTCCGATATACGATTAGCGACAAGTCACTAATTGCATATTGCAGGGAAAACCTCTCAGTGAAGAGAAGCTCAAGCACCTGGATCCGAAATAATTATAAACGCGGAAAATATTGTTTCGGTTTTATTGGAGCGGGATTCTACAAAACTGGCAGGATATCAAACGAGCTTCGAGTGGTAAGTGGTTTCAACCGAGTTCCACCCGATGCCATACAACGATTGCCATGTGTCCCGATGAAAGAGAGAGAGAACCGCTCAAATTGGACGTGTAAACATCATGCTACTCAGCTGCCTGATATGAACGACAACCGTAGGATTTGGGGCCCACAGATCAACGACGGAGACACATTCCGATGGATGATCGGATTTGACAATATTATAAGCAAGATCACATAGGATTTGAAGTCCAAAATGGACGATACATTTGCAGAAGGTCGTGTTTCACAGGCATTCTTGGAGTTAATGGAAAAAAGGGCCGTTTCAAATATGTCCAAGAGAACTGACACTCATCCATTATGAAATAGGTGGCCACCTCCCTGTGAGGCGTTATACAGTGATTGATTACACAAGACAAAGGGATTCAAACAGACAGAGGCAGGGGAACCGAAAAGATGGGAAGTGGAAATGAACAATCAGGAAGAAGATTGGCTTTAAAGCCACAAACTGACTGAGAGCAGTAAGCAGCAGGTAGTAATCCGAAAGCAGAGAGAAGAAGCAAGTTAGGAGTTGACCTGAAGAAGTAAAGGCAGTGCCGAGCTAGATTTAAGACAGAGACAGAGAGAGTGAGAGAGTATGTGCACTCTAGAGAAGGCTTGAGAGGTTCAAGCGAACTCCTTTGCATGCCTGTCATGTATTGAGTCTCAGATTGGGCTCATACTATTATAGTCAACAGAGACCGAGAGTCATTAAGGAGAGTCTATGTATTCAAAAGAGGCTTTGGGAAGCCAAGCACAGCCTTACTGATTTGTATCTGTTGTGTGAGACTCAAATTGAGCTCATTGTTGTAAAAAAAACTCTGCTACGAAGACATAATAGGGAGGCCACTACTGAAGGCTGGACCAGGAGACGTAACCCAGGAGTATGGGTGAACTCCTTATTAAACTTGTTGTGTTTATACATGTTATCTATTATGTTTTCTTTTACCGCTTCATTGCCTGTGTATTTCACAATCTTATCAATCCGTTTCACAAAATAACATGGGCACATCCATGCACATGAGTCTATAATACCTTATTAATTGTCTTAGATCAATTTCAGATCAAGTGGTATCAGAGCTTTAGGTTGCTAAGGTTAGACAACCTTGTGCTGGATTTTTTTTTTTGAATGCTAACTAGGACAATGCTCAAATTAGGATAATGAGAGTTGGTTGAAGCTAACCTAGAAATTGGGAGATTCTATCCTAAGAGGAAAATGGAAGAAGAAATCCCTTGGGAGTAGACTCCCAGTTCATGGACAATTTCATGACCATGAGAGCCATGGTAGAAGAAATGTATAGAGAATTTAAGAAAGGTAGAGGTCAAGATTGATCAACCTCCAAACAAGATAAAGGAGTAGAAGAACCTCTTCTAGTTGTCCACCCAGAAGGAAAAGAAAAAGAAGAAAATCCCTCTCCACCATCTCCCCCATCATCACCTTCATCATCATCATTATCTTCTTCACATAAAGAAAACCCTGAAAAGAAAAAGAAGAAACATTCTTTGATTAAATTAGATGTGAAGTTTGATTTTCCAGTTTATGAGGGAGAATTGAATGAAGAAAAGCTAGATAAATGGATTAGATAGATTGATGTATATTGTAGAGTGCAGAACATCGATTCATAAAGGAGAAAGATTCAGCTGGCTAGCCTATGCCTTGGGGGAACTGCCCTAGTATGGTGGGAAGGCATGACACAAGCTGACTTGAAGAAGCATGGTAAAATTATTTCTACCTGGAATGAATTTGTTTCTACCATTAAAAAACAATTCTATCCACTAGGTTATATGTAGCAAGCTATGATGAGTTGGCAAACTCTTCGCCAATTAAAAGGGAAAAGTGTACAAAGCTACACCCAAGAATTTAGAAAAAGAGATTTGATTCTAGGCATTTCTTTAGACTCACCCGAAACTCAGCTGAAGTATATAGGTGGTCTACATAGATATTTAAAGCACACCATTCCCATGTTTAATCCTACTAGCATAGATGAGGTATCTGTTCAGGCTACACATCTAGAGGCTAGAGGCAAGAATGTGAACCCAGAGATTGGGGGATCATCAAAACCCACTGCAAGCAAGAACAAGGAAAAGAGAAAGCAGAAATGGAAAGAGAGGAAGGAAAATGCAGTACATAAGACCAAACCTTCATGCACTCACTGTAAGAAGGATGGACATGATGATGAACACCGCTGGATTTTTCATCCGGAGTTGAAACCCAATAAATTCGGTGGAAAAAAGAAGAAGAGTGTGCACCTATTCAGAAGGATTTGGGGTCAGACTCAGGGGATGAAACAACAACCACAGCGACAAGTATGAAAGGTAAAAATTCTGAAGCATCTATTAGTAATTCTGCACAATCTACTGATAATGAAGAAAATGAGAGGAAAAGACATGAGATTTTTCATATTAGAATTATTTCCAAGCATCAAAAGATTGATACTTTATTTGACAGTGGCTCACAAGTAAACTTAATTTCTAAAGCAATTGTAAAGAAGCTGGGATTACTAACCACACCTCACAAGAAGCCATATCCATTAGGTTGGGTATGTGATAAAGCAAAGCTACAAGT
>APFE030084413.1:61324-127154 GCA_000404065.3 Pinus taeda
AACCACCCACAGAGACAATAGACCTTGAGGAGACCCCTAAAGAGGACATCCCTCCAAAGCAACAGGCATCAGAAACAGCTCCAGCTACAACAGAGCTAGCCACCACAGCACCACCAACAGAGCAGGCCGAGAGCATGGATATGCAAAAACTAAGGCAAGAACTCCAGGTGCTAGAGGCTCAAATGACAGAGCTAAATCAAGCCAAGGACAGCTTAGCCAAGATAGAAGAGAAATATGATAAGTCTAAGCAAAATGTGGTTGAGAGGGAGAGGGAAGTAAAAGCCCTAAAAAAGACAATTGCAGAGATGGAAAAGCAGCTCAATTTCGAGAAAGTGACAGCAGAGATCAAGCAAGTGATTTGGACTGCCATTGGACAATCAATCACTAATCAGTGGGAGTACATTGATGCTATATATGAACAAATAGGACTCCTTGGCAGGGCAAGGAAAGAGTTACACAGAGCAAGAAAAGCCCTTGGCAACATGGCAGACCTTGCCCCCAGGATGATTGAGGTCCTAAATTATAGGACTGGTTCTCAGCTGATAAAAATGGGAATTGCTAATAGGACTGAAACCATTTCCCTAATCAAAAGAACCACAACAATGAAGAACCTAATTCAGACACTGGACAGGAAAATCCATGATATACAGGCAGATATAAATAAGTTCCAAAATAGGTTCACAGCCCTGTAGGACAAAGGGCTTCCCAACTTGGAAGAATTAGGGAAGCTTCTTTCTCATGAGAAATACATCAAAAGAGTAAGCACTTTTGCAGCAATTCAAATTGCTGAGGCTCCTGGGTCATCTTCAAAAGGCCCATTAACAGGACAGGCTCTTTTTGAAAAATTAGATAATCTGTTTTTTATTAAAAATGAAGTAGCACATCTGTTTGATGAGCCTCCTCATTTCTATAAGTACATAGAAGCTGATGACACCTTAGGGTCAATTTTGAGGCATCAGCTTCCCCCTGCAGACACATGGCAGGACTTAATAAAGCTACTTTTGAATCAAAGCTGAAGAATTAAATATTTTTTCAGCAATACAGTCCATATTGCATCTACAGGTGGACAAAGCCATGACAACGAGCATAAAGACGCTGAGCCAACTCAGCACAGGTACTCGGCATCAACAGCAACATCAGCAGGTACAGGTGGCAGGGCCAAGAAGATACAAAAAATCAAAGTGACAGAGCACTTCATTTCATATTTATGATAAAGCCGCACAGCCGACTCCGCAGTGCCCAAAGGTCAAAAATCCGTCCTAGCAGTAGTTAAAGGCTTTTAAGAGGCATTTATGTTTGTAATAACTCCTCATCTACTCTCCTGTGCAAGTGTAAGAGATATTTTCCTCTCAGATGACTCCATACCTGAGATTTTTTTGTATGTAACCTCTATATATTCCCCCTCGCGTTTGTTTAGAGGGGTTGGACTCCGGATGTAAGAAATCTCTCGATATCTTCTCTGTTATTCTGATATTGTAAACTCTCAGACACTTAATACAAAAGACAGTGGGATTTATTCAAAGATGTTTGTCTCTTGATCTCCTGATGGTGTGTGGCTCAAAGTTGCAGGATTCCTGTGTATTTCATGGCTCAATAAGTTTTCCTCATGGCTCTTTATTTCACCTGTGATCATTGTTATTTCATATGTTTTCCATGTTTTCTGTACACTTGAAAATCTAGATAGTAAGGAGAAAGAATAGTCTCAGGATTTGGTCATTGGTTACCCTGAACTCAATCTAAACTATCTTATATGTTTTCTTCTGATAGAGTATTTAAAGAGTAATTCTTCACTGCTACCTTTAATACTATGTCATCACAGTGCGTTGTTGTTTTAGGAATTCAAGAAGTTGCTCCTAAATAACAAGCCTCTTTTGCAATATTCAGCTTAAGTAAAGAAATCTTAATTGCTCTTTGCTGGTTGTTTTCACCTCACTCTCACTATTTACATTTTGTTTCATGGAATACACACAGGCCCCGTAGCTATCCCTCACCAAAATCAAAGACCCCAAGGGAAAACAGTCCAAGACCCCATTGCCCAATGGATTAATCTCACCTGCAGATATACTTTAAGGAAATCAGAAGCATCCTCCCAACCAAACACAAAACAACCAAAATATTCACTCCATAACTAGCTGAAAACCTTCACTGAAAGCAGTGACAAAACCTTATAGAGAGAGCCCTCTCTGACTGCAGCTAGGCTAGAAGCTGTAGCCCAAAGATTGGTTAGTGGTTACCCCGGCCGTATTCTCTTAGGAGTCAAAGAGAACAACCTGGGTGTTAACACCAAGGTCATCGCAATTAGACTAATGATTACACTTCATGAGTAATCTCATTTAAGAAATTTGGGTTCCTAAAATGACACCAAATACATGACACTATAGGATCAACACAACAATGATTTCACACTATCAAAACTTCACATATGCCAACAAAAATGATCAAGTCAGATCTTTTTAAGGTGCATTATAGGGTCTTAAGGTTGTACCTTCACCTACTCTTAATTCACATAGAGTTCTCAATTCCTTTGGTCATGTAGATTATGGAATGTGTTACTACTAACTCCTTTACAATCTTGATTAATGGATTAACATAAAAATTATTTAAGTTTTCAAGGGTGCTTAGGTGAGGATGTCCACTCTCACCACACCTCTTTCTTTTGGTAGTAAAGAGATGAAGTATGGCCATTAGTGAAGCTAGGAGAATGAAGGGAATCAAAGGTGCGAGAATAGGAAGTTTTGAGGCATGCACACACTTATTGTTCATAGATGATATTATAGTATTCTATTTTGGATAAAAAAGGTAGGGTTGATGTTTCAAGAACATTTTACAACTTTACAATAAGTTTACATGCATGGAGTTAGATAAGAATAAGTTTGTAGTTTATATAGTTGGTTTGGAAGGTATTTAGGATTTGGGCATTGGAGGATGTTTACTTTCCAACAATTAGACATGTAAAAAAGGATTGCATATATGTGATTTACTATTAAGCCTAATTTCTATGAAAGGTAGAATGGTGACGGTCATTGTTCAAAATTAAAAAAAAAAAAAAAAAAAAAAAAAAAAAAAAAAAAAAAAAAAAAAAAAAAAAAAAAAAAAAAAAAAAAAAAAAAAAAAACACATCTCTTTTTGGTGCAACAAATGACTCTCTAGGGGAGGTAGATTGGTTTCGAATAAATTAATGTTGGAAGCTATTCCACTATACTAGCACAACCTAGCCCATAAAAAATAGAAAATTTTATTTTAATTTATTATGGTAAGGGTGTAGTAACTACAAAGGGAATAATCTAGTTAAGTGCCAAAGGATTGCAACTCAAAAATCCCTTTGGGGTTAGCGATTGAATAACATACATTTCTTTGGTAAATATTTGGTGGAAAAGTCTTTATGAAATGTCCTCACAAATGAGATCTTATGGAAAATTATTATTATTAGAAATATATTGCTCCTAGAACTCTCTTGAACTAAATTAGAGAGGAAAGGAAGAGCAGAATGAGTGTATTTGACTAGTTGAAGGTAATGGCTCTAGCCTTTGTTATAAAAAGAGAGAAATAAAAACATAATAGAACACATAAATGCAACAACATAGGGACGCCATAAATTATCTTGGAAACTCTCACAACAAAACCAACTCCTAATAATAGCTCTATTATTATTTGGCTTAAGGGCATCTTACAATGGAGTCATCATGCATTTAAATAGGCTAAATTATATGAAATTACCATGGGAAAAACTATGGGTTACTGAAACCTTGATCTCGTACAATGGTAAAAATGTTAATGACCATATAACATTGAATCTATGACCAAGGAAAGTTTACCCTAACTACCCTACCTATCTCCCCCTAACTTGAATTGGGGAGATTAAGTTGATCCCAATATCTTTGTTGAAGTCCATATAAGAAAGTTACCATCCAATGAAATATATGGGTAAGTAACCACTACATCCGCCACTTTTTTAGGACCTTTTTTTTGTGCATGGTTCATCAACCATCTCATATCCCAGGACCTCACATTCTCTCCTAAATCTAGCATGAGTAGACATGACCCTTGTATGTATTCAAGTGTTCCATTCCACAACTTGATCATAAATAACTCCATGTACCACCAAACTACAACATGTATGCTTGAATAAAAAGTCTTGCAACAAAATAACTTTAAGCTAGCATACAAGTACACTTGCAACCCTCATAGAAATTCAATTGGTTCATTCCACAACTTGATCCTACATCATATGCCACCATGCTACAACATGTATGTGCAACTAATTACAAGAACCTTGGGGAATACATCTCGCCAATTTCTAAGCTTTACAACTTGGACTAAACACTCTAGGGTCTTCATGCACCATTGTGGCTCTCCATAACACATTGGATCCTTCACCAGGCCTTGACTCCATCGAATCCATCTATGTTCTCTCATCCATACATCTACGTGAAATTTATCTCATTATATCTCCATCTTGTGCTAATCCATAAGTTTCATGTACTCCTTAACCTCCACTTAGCAATCATTTGTTGCACCCGTTTCTCTAGGTTCCCACTAGGGTTCTCACCATGCCTTACACTTTGCTAGAATCTCCTCATAAGCTAAGTTGGTAGTGTCCTTTAGGTCAATGGAAAACACCTAGTCACATATTTAGTGGCTACCATGGAGGTATTTGTCCATGCAACTATATCACCTCCTTACTACAACTTGTGGTTCTCGTACATCCATCTTCACCCAACTTGTGTACAACTACACAACCTCCAGCATGTAGAGTTACCTTTTATTTCTTTTGATACCATTCCTATAAAAGAGACAAAAATAAAAACTTAATAGAAACACGTAAATGAAATAACACATGGATGCCATAAATGGTCTTATAATGCTAATAATAGATATATTATTACTTGGTCTAAAGGATCCTTACAATGGAATCATAATGCCTTTAAATAGTCTTCATTATGTGAAAATACCATGGGAAAAACCATGGGTTACCAAAACCTCAAATTTGTAAACCACCAACAATAAACGCATTAATGATGATATCAAAATTACTTTAGAATTGAGGAAAGTTTACCCTGACAACCTTCCTAGTCATGAGCTCTCATATGTCATGGGGAGTGGGAGATGAATCACAACTAAGAGAGGGGGTAGATACAATAATGAGGTGTGATAGACAATTTTTGATTCGGAAATGACCATATATGTATTAAATGCATTGCCATCAGAATGGAGCAACTTTTAAACAATATCTACTTTAAGAAAAATTCAACTCCTTTTGATGATTTGTGGGCTCAATTCATTTTGGAAGAATCTAGGATCAAGGTATAAGATGACATTGGATCAGACGAACAATCTCAGGCCTTTCTAGATCGAATCAAGAAGCTGAATAAGGGGAAGTTCAGGAGTCCAAGAGGAATGATATGTCCAAGGTTCAAAATTTTAAGTGTAATGAATATGGAAACTTTAAGAGCGTCTATCCAAGCTAATAGAACAACAAGAAAAATGAAAGACGTGAGGCTCACATAGATAAGGAAACATGAGAACCTAAAAAGAAGCTGAAGAAAGAAGATGTGAAAGATCTTTATTATTGAAGCATGCACATTGTTTTTCAGGTTCTTATGAGGATTAATCTTTCCTTTAGGATAACATGCATTGTTGTAACTTTAAAATAAATTCATGAAATCATAGAGAGAAGCATGTGGTAGTAGCATATGTAGAGTCTACTTGGTTAAGTTGCTTTGTAGAAACCATCTAGTCTTTAAGAATAGATAGAGAGACCATTTTCCAAATTATTCATCTAGGCATTATCTAAAATTATGTTAGAGGCAACCATATTTCTTAGATGGATCATAGTAATCCTGGAAGGACCAACAATTTGGAAGGTTCTTGGCAGAAACATTATGACAAGGTTAGTATACATTCCATGTAATGTGGGAACAATACTTTTATAGCTCAATGATGGAATAAAAGGCATAATGATACTCATTGAAAGTGACTCTTGGATAAGATTCATATGGATAGAATATTGTAACATTCTTAGTTTGATTGTATGATGTTTAAAAGGAAGAATTTAACTTACTTAAGGATGTACAAAATATTAAGACTTTCTCTAGAATATGTAAAATGATGATTAAACATCCAATATAATATCTATAATAGAATGTTGTAACTTGGTAATAAAGTTTAATACTTGGGCACTTTTAGGCATGGAGGAAGATTCATATGGAGATGGACCATGAGGATATTGATGGAATGAGAAGGAAACCATGATGAGGTAAGTCTTATTTTAATTATTGTTGGTTATCTGGTTAACATATTATTTTACTACCTAGAAGGATGTCGTAGGAATACATGATGAAAATTGAGGCAAGTTCACCTGTATATGTATGAAGAATGTTGAGGGAAGCTCAATACCCGGTACCTGGAAACTATGAAGTCAAGATGTATCCATCTTGGGATTGAAAGGTAGCAGCACGAGAAGATAACTTGAAGTTCAAAGGAGATCACTTTCATGAGGAAGCTATGATCAACTTGAAGTTTGGAAAGGCTCAATGTAATGCCTTCATCTAATATTACGAAGATGAAAGTGACAAGCAATAAAAATGACATAGATCCTATCACAATATTGAAGAGTGAATATGGATCCATGATACCTTGAAAGGAAGCATTCTCGGTACAATGATATGAGGAGAAAAGAGGGAGTCGAGTAGTTATGAAGAACTAATAGTTGATACTCTTATGAAGACAAGCTAGAAAGCTTGTGGATATGACTTCACAATTAGAAATGAAGTTAGGAATCTCCTCTAGATTTGAGAGGGAATTAAGGAGTCTCATTAGATAGGAACACAGATCTATTCTCTAGAGATAATAGGGATATCCTCTCTGTTTGACAGGGGGTGATGTTAAACATCACATGTGAATTCCCTTCTTGAGGTAATGAAGAGAGAATGGTGGAGGATTGGATAAGCATTTGTGGTTTCCTTGAGGATAAAGGATCTAATAAAGGAAAGGTATCGACACCCTTTGAGGATGGGACAAGTATCCAAGAAAAGAGTGGTCGAAGAGGAACAATATTCTTTGAGGACTTAGGATTGGATATCCAAGATAAGAATAGTCCTAAAAGGACATAATTTGTGGACATATAGATGGGTTATGTACCTTGTAGAGGTAGTGTGGTATCACACGTAAAGCCTCCCAACATAATGCTCTTAAATGAAGTGGAGCTTGTCTAGTTAGGCCTCAGAGACAATGTTGGTTATAATGATGATGCTTACAGTTGGCTTATTATTTTGACTCTTCTTATGAGGAATCTTTAGTTTGAGAATGATGTTGTACTTGTTGTATAATTATGAATACCTGCCTAGTTAAGAGGGAGTGCTGAAAATGTAACTAGTTTCAGTCTTCATAATTATTGTTGTACTCGTTTCAATATGTATCCTATGTAACAAACAAAAGAAGAAAATAAAAATTTAATATTATTGAAGAATGGATTTCATGCTTCTTATTGATGGTATTCTAGGTAAAAGTATGTCCTTCATGATTCTAGGTTTTTTTTAGGTCTTAGGATTTATTTTCATGAGTTAAAGGAGTCAACATCATGTTTATAATACCCTTCTAGGAAAAATGTAATTAGAAAAGAAATTATTTTTGAGTTTAGAAAGTCCTAGAAACTCCAAAAGTACAAGGCATCCCCAACTGCTTCAAGTTGGACTAAAGGAGGGAATTCAACCCCTTGGAAAGGCTATATAAAGGAGTAGTTTGACCTCATTTGTCACTTTGTAACAACCCCTCCCACATTTACCTAATTTTACAAGTCTTCAAGGGTAAACATGAGAAAAAGAGTTACTATGACATGAACTAACCTCCAAGCTTCAGTTAATGAAGTGGGGACTACAACTGAGACTTTTTGACCACAAATTGACATCCTATAGGGACTACAGATCACCTAAGAGCTAAAGAAACACCCCAACTGGTCAATACCTGATCTGGAACTTTGTTTCAGTGATCTAGACTCCCAAATACACCCTTGACACTGCATGCATGCAGTTGAAGGCCTGTAACTGCACTCACAAGCCTTGCTCCATGCAATTGTGTCCTAAACTACTTAGTTTAGTGTCTGTGGTATTGATACCTGAGCCACAATTCTAGGCCAACCTCTACCCCTGCCTAGAACTACCTGAGACTTCTCAGAATGATAAATTACATAAGGACAATGCTAAACATACAAAACTTGAACAAGAACTTGACCTAAACAAGCCCAACCATGACAACCATTTGGTCAAACATATGGTGAACATGTAAGCTCCGTGTCATGAATGCATATATGATCATAGGAGTTTGAAACTTATCTGAGAATCACTAAGAAGGTCTAGTGCCCTTTCATAATAATTTCAATAACACTAGTTAGTCCATGCATTCATCAAAACATGTCAAGAGCCATAAGTAATATACATCACATACCTTATATATAACCAACAAATAACTAGCATATAAGCCATGGAAACTCAGCCATAATATCACCAACATAATCACTACAAATGCTCATAAATAACAATAGAAGAATAACTCTTATTAACATGTGAAAATACCGACCAAGTCAGGGACTTCCACGTACCACTTGACCATAGATTGGGATGAATAAAATATCTCTTTTAGCCAATCAACCCCATGCCATATTCCATGCATGAATGTGGGATCTCATGGAATAAACAACAACAAAAAACCAAAAGAGGTTTTCCAGAGGCCAAACCACCTCAACCCTCAATCACTTATTCCACCTCTATGACCTGACATCACTAACACCAACTAGCTCGGTCTCTACCCAAGCTGTCTAGGGTTCTAGGAACTATTAAATCAACCCATAACCTTCCAGGGCTTCAAAGAAATTGTCCAAACTAACTCCAAGGACTAGTATCTCAACCCACTAAGGGCTCCAGAGCGTTTGTCCCAACCTAGGCTCCATGACTAGTAAGTCAACCCAAGATGTTCCAGGGATTCCAGAGCATTTGTTCCAACTCATAACCATAAGGAATTATGGGCATCAATCATAAAAAAATCAAGTGGAAAAACCCACAACACCATGGCTATCCAGGAAACTGGAAGGAAAGGCTAAACCCATTGTCAATCCAAGCAAATCTCCATGCTAATGAAAAATATAACTAGAAAATCACATGCATATACCATGAATCCATAAATCAATAAGGAAATCACACATGCAACCTGTTACCTACAAAGAAATCCAGCTGTAGCTCTTGATCCCTATTCCTTTGCACTTTATTACTTTCCTTTGCCTTCTTTCTCCAATCCAAGTGAAAAATAGAGTGCTCTAAGAATGCTCTAAGAGTACTCTAAGTGTGCAAGAGTATGAGAGAATGAATGAATAGAAGAGAGCTCCAAAACTGAACAAAAGGTTGTGAGCTGATCCTTAGAAGCCTTTTTATCATTGAGGCCTCTATTTTCTTCATTTTCCTTCATTTTTCCTTCAATTTCCTCTCATGAAAATATGTGACCCTTCATCTCCCTTTTATCTTATTTCCCTTTATTTTCATAAATAAAATGCTAATTAATTCCACTTTTCCTTTGACAATTTTCATATCCATTAATTAATCACAAGTGATACCCCATCACTATGTTTTTCCTAAGATTCAACTCAGAATACATGTCCCATGACCTTGGTCTTATTTTCTTTACAGGGAAAATAAACCAAGGGCTATTACATACCCCTCCCCTTGGGGGAACACCATCCTCGATGTTCAGTGACACGTGTAAACCAGTAAAAACCATACTTCCCATGAAGCTTTATTACACAACTCGAGGCAACATTTACATCATATCATACTGCTGAGACCATGAACATCATACCATGAACACCATACACACATATATCAGAATACATCTACTCAACAAACGAATAGATAAGGATATATATCCAACATATGATCAACCATCTCCCATGTAGCTTCATCGAGCCCAAATTGCTTCCATTGCAATTTAAATTGCTCAATTTCTCGTTTCCGGAGCATGAGCATCTTTCGCTGCAAAATGCACTTAGGTTTCAGTTGGAATTATCCTTCTAGTTCCACCTGCAATACATACTAGTAAATCACATGATCAACATAATTCACGTATATTTTAAGAAATGAAACATGAAAAACATCATGGAGTTTCATTCACTATCGGAGGTAGTTCAAGTCAGTAGGCCATTGGTCCAACCCTCTCAAGGATCTCAAAAGGCCTGCAATACCAAAGTTCTATATTGGCACATGATCCAATCATCAAGGAGATCCTCTTGGGCTTGATGCACAAGTACACATGTTCCCTAACCCAGAACTCCTTAAATACCCTGTGCTGATATGCATAAATCTTCTTCATGTCCTGTGCTGCCTTTAGATTCTTCTTCATAACCTACATTTCTTGTTCCATTTCTGTGAACATATCCGATCCAATCAATACCCTGTTGACTGGATCACTCCAACTGATGGGAGTATTATATCTCCACCCATAAATTTCTTCAAATGGCCTCATCATTAAAGATTCCTGATACCCATTTTTATACAAAAACTACACCAGTGGAAGATACTCTTCCCACTTCTTCTACTTATGCATGACGTACATTCTCAACATCCTTAATAATCTCATTAACCCTCTTCGTGTGTCCATCTATTTGTAGATAATAAGTTGTACTAAAGGCTAACTTTGTCCCCAAATATGCAAACAACTCTTTCCAAAACCTGGAAGTGAACTTGGCATCTCTGTCGAATACAATCCTCTTAGGAACACCATGCAGTCTCACTATCCCTAATGAAAATTTGAGCGTCACTAGTTGAGTTCATAGAATTAAATGTAATGAAACGAACTACCTTTGTCAACCTATCAACCAAAACATAATAGAATCATGTTGCTTCGATGTCCTTGAAAAACTTGTAATGAAGTCCATGGAAATGACCTCCCATTTCCACTCTAGAATCAAAATCGGCTGCAATAAACCACCTTGATTATTACACTCTACTTTTACCTACTGACAATCCAAAAATTTTGTAACATACTCAAACACCTCTTTCTTTAAGTTCATCTAGTGATATAAATTCTTAATTGTTGTCGATGTCTTCTGATATGCCGAGTGACCTAAATATGTCTTGACATGAAATTCCCTCAAGATAAGCTTCCCGAGCTCACTATTGTCCAACATATTGATACTGTCCCTAACTTTGACTAAATCATCAATTGTGAGATGATAATCCACATCTTGATCACCTGTTACCTTATGTTGTAACCTGTGCTCAAGTCGCTGGTACCTGTCATCTTGCTGTTTTTCCTAAAAGATCCGCTCCTGCAAGTCTGTCCCATATGAACTCATAACTGCAATGTGATTTACCTGCACTCTTATGCTAAGAGCATATGAAACCCTGTTCTCTTTACCCTTAATGTACCTAACCTCAAAGCCAAACTCAACAAGTGTAGAAATCCACCTAACTTTCTTGACATTCAGATTAGGTTAGTCAAATTAGTACCTCATCCCACTGTGATCACTCATCAAAATGAACCTCCTACCAAGAATATAGTGTCTCCACATATTTAATGCATGAGTGATCACCATGAACTCAAGATCATGAGTCACATAATTCTGCTCATGCTCATTCAATTTCCTTGACTTGTAGCATACAATCTTTCCTTCCTGCACTAGGACTTGTTGTAGTGGCCACAACCACCCTCCAAAATTTTATCTTAGATTTGTTTTGGAGCCTCCCTTCCAAAATTCACAGTAGCTTCCCTTGCTTCATTAAGTTCACAACCTTTAGTGTTTTTCTTGCACAAAGGAAACCTATCGGTCACAGCTTGATGCATTCCCCTCACAGGCTATTCACACGAACTTGGTCCAGCTATAGGCTAAGCAACTTCCCCAAGAAAATTGTGCATTTTTGAAGGGAAACCAACCTTCCCTCCAGAAATTGTGCAATCCTATCTAACAACCTACTGGGCTCCAAGATTGCGCAATTCTTCCAGTCAAAACTCGCATAAGGAATTGTACAATTTTCCCCAGCAGGGTTGCTCAACACAGAATTTGCGTAAATATGGGCAGTAGTCAGCTGCTCTACCCAGAAATTGCATAAATATCCTGGGCAGTCAACCTAGCTCCCAGCTAGAAATGCACATTTCCTTCAAGTAGTCAAATAACCTCTTGCATGTGCAGTTGAGTTGATCAGTTCCCTCTGGGACCTAGAAAAACAGACTGCATGCATGCGCTGCTTCTCCCAAGGCAGCATGCAAAGGCATCCCTTGTTTCAAGGATCTATGTTTAGTAGTTGGAGGTTAAATGCAAGGATCATTTCAGAAACCTCCCACCAAGTGTCGCTTTCCCTAGATTTGTGGCATGTGCGTCACAACCTCTATGTTATAAAAAAATCATCAACTAGACGGTGTAGATCTCATTCCTCATACCAACCTTGAAGCTCTAACATCCCACATCACATCTAGGTGCAGTCGACACATTCAACGCAACTATTTTGGGGTAAGCTCGCTTCCCATGCCTTGTGTTGCATTTCAGTCACTTTTTGTGTTTTCTCTTGTATGAGTATTGTTTTCTTGATTTCTTTGAATGCTTGCTGTCATTTACATGTATATTAGCTTGTCCTAGCACCATTTCAGTTTTCGTCAACATCTCATTGCTTTCGCATGCATGAAACTATTTTTCGCGAACAGTCGCCGATCTATTGACTTGCTTCACCCACATGCATTTTGTTCCATTTTTTGAATCTGTCATTCACCATTTGCATGCATGATCATTCACTTATGCTTATACTCAGTATCAACATGCATTCGCACTCACATTCACTTGCAGCTGCCCATCAGTGAGACTGGTCAACCTCGGCTTGGACTCTGCCCCACCAAGACAACATTATGCAATCCTGAGAAAGAAGGCTCTACCTTCCTCTCTATAAATGCACATTTCTTCCTAGCATCTGTTCCTTAGTCTTGCTTTGTGCAATCCCAAGGGATGGTGACTGCTAGCCAAGAAAATTGCTCAATGTAGTCACTAAGCCTGCAGCCATTGCTAATTGAGATTGTGCATTGCACAATCCTAATAGTCAGTAGCTAGAATGGGTTGTGCATTGCGTAGTTCCAATAGTCAGTAAATTTCCCAGCAGCCCAAACTATGCCTTGTGCAGTCTTGGTAGTCGGTCTCTTGACCTCCCGGCCGAAATTGCACAACCTTCATGTTGAGTCACACAAGTATGTTGCAAGTTAGTTCTCAAGTTCATTTTGGTTTTCGACTGACAGATTGATTTCCATGAGTGTTGCCATGTCTCCAAGTATTGCAGGTGTTCATATACCTCTTAGCAATGTAGGTACAATGGTTTCCAAGAGAGAGAAGTCGAAGACACCATTGATAGCACACCTGGAGATGTAGTCGATCAAATGTCTATGAGATTTCTTACTCATGAAGATGTCAAGTTGTTCGTAGACAAGAACATCAAGATATTACAACAAGCAACATCATGAACAGTAGCTGAAGGTAGCATACTGAATGCAACAAATTCAACGAATGCAATGAATGCAAGAGGAAGGTTGTTGACAACACAGAAGTGAAACAAAGTTGTAAGATCAAGAAAATCCACTGATGATGAAAGCAACTTTGGAGACTTAGGCTATGAAGTGATGATGCGACATGAAGATCGCACAAAGACAAAGAATGGAACAATGAAGGAGTTACATGTGCTAAAGCAACAACTCAAGGAAGAACATGAAGCTACACAGACAGACAAATGAGTTGCAGCAGAAATAGGAATAGCAGTGGGTGCAACATGCGCTCAGAGACAAAACTGCACCTGTACAAGTTAAAGATCCATCCCAACAACTGGCTCAGAGCAGACATGGTGTGCAGTGTTTTTTGTCGCATGCAAGGGATTCAACAACATGCATTTCATTGGGTGCATGCATGTAATCCGACCCATTCAGCACACTCACCAAGGCGAAGACAAGAAGCAAGTCCAACTGGAGCTGAACATGTACTTCGGCAAGTTGATGCACATGACCACCAACACAGACTTAAATATCAGCATGGGAACTATACATTAGTGTGTTTCCAGTTCAGCTGCACCCAAGAAGACCATGTGCATGTTAGTAGATGAGTTGGATGAAGGAGCCAGACCAATGCACCAGTTGCAATGGAGGCAAGAGTTTGCTTCAGCAAGATGTCACCATGAGGTGCATGCACACCATCATGGGTGACCAAGCTTGGAATCAGCTCACCACCTTCACCATCACAAGCATGCCAAAGAGTTGGTCTCATCACAATAGAGTGAGTGTCAGTGATCTCTTGCATAGATTACTCAAGCCATGTTGTCTCACATGAGAACATGCACATTTTAATGTAACTTCATGTCAAGTGTAAGTCAAGTGTCAATAGTTGGATGTAACAGTCATAGAGTAGGTGAAGAGTCATGAGGGTAGTTGAACTGTCACAAAAGGGAATGTCAAGGGTCAACCCATGTTTTGCTATAAATAGTCCCTCATAACTCATTGTATAGGCTTTTGGTCAGACAAGCTTCTGATAAGACTATCTTGGAAAGATCTTGGACAATATTGTAACATGCCTTGGCTTCTCCACTGCATCGAGCTGGTTCATCTCTTTGGAGGAGCAGGTGGATGTGGCTGTAACGTTCCACTGTTGGGGCTAGTTGGTTTACATGGATGAATTGTATGATGGGAACTTACACTTCTTTATATAATAAGAGCCAACACGTTTTCACACATGTATTGTATCTATTGTATGAGTAATCTTTAACACTTGTAATGCATGTTTCTTTAAACTGTGTTATACATCTGAACTATTTCATTTGTTGTAATGCATAATCTATTAATGGAAATGTGTTGTATATGTTGTTAATGTTGTCTCGTCCATGTCGACTGCTATGCCAGGCATCAGACAAACCTTTCACATGAACCTTGTTGTAACAACCATTTCACTCATTCAAACTAATCCGTGAGTGTTGTACATGTTATATTACCTTGTATGTTGTGACTACCACATCCAAGAGGACTATTCTGCTTAAAGTTATGTATGTCTTATGTGTTGTGTGTTCCTAGCTGAGTTGGAACTGATCCCTTTTAACCTGGGACTCACCTTCACCCTCATATCAACCCACCTGTGTTAGAACCTATCATACAACTTCCTTGATTCATTGCAGCAGTCACACCCTTGCTACTGACAGAGTTATCTTGCTTGCCTCTATGTGACATCGCGGTCAAGGCATTTCTTTATGACCCACTATTGGGACTCCTACACCAAACGGTCTAAGGTCTAATTGGGACTTCTTACTAGGGAGATCCCCTTTATATGTTGGCGGGTCCATCACCATCAACATTTTGGTGCTAGAAGGAGGGCTAGATGACAAGATGAGTCCTCACCTTTGTTTTGAATCTCTACACATCTATCATGACTAACTATTGAGTTGCTCTTCCGGAATGCATGTCTTATGGAAACTATTTCATCATTCCGAAAAGGCTCTTAGATAAATTGTCTCATAAAACATTTTATGGTGGAGGCTATGTAGCCTTGGTAAGGCACACAGTTGACATTGTATGATCATGCGAAAGATATGGATTCTTTGAGGAATACATGAGCTGCACGTTGTTCCTCCCCACGCTTCGAGGGAACCTAATGCACTGGTGTGCCACGCTGCCCAAAAAATCTATTAATTTTCTTACTCATCTGGTCACAAAGATAGACCGTGATTTCAATCACTATGAACGTAAAGCACTCAAAAAAAAAATTCTAAGATTATGAAAAGCACCTGATGAATCCATTGAACAGTTTCACACATGCTTTTGTAATATTGCATACCAATTTCCCAAAGATGATATTTATTGGAAATTTCTTGATGGAAGATTTGAGTATCTTATTCACATATCCGAACCCCACTTAGCACACTTCGGTGATGGAGCTGTGCAATCACAGGCAGGCACAGTCACTGTCACAAGTGACTGTCTACCTTCACCTCCTCAAACAGCTCCACCATCGCGGAGTGATGTGGGAGATCATGCACATGCATATGTTGAACTGTCACACTCTCCCACCCCACCTGCTCTTGAGATTTGCGTAGATTTGGCTAGCAAACATGTTGGTTGTCACGTGGACTCTGTCCCTCGACCTCCATCCTCACGTTCTGCTGATCCTCTAGATTGTAATGTCTCGTGTTCTCCCATTCTGGACTCCTCACCTGTTGTGAACAAGGATAAAGCTATCGACAGAGTTGGTGTTATGCACCCAACCTGTGCCATCATTCAAGATGAGTGTGTGAGAGAATCTAATGAAGAGCCCACGGTGAAGGATGACTCCCTTCCAGCTGCGCCTCATTCACTTCATCCTGACATCCTTTGTGATTCTGCCATTGTTGATTTCCCCTATGAAAACTCATTTCCAGATGCTTCTACTTCTGATCATTTACAGGGCACCTCGGATGTTAGTCTGTCATTACAATGCAGAGAGGGCACATCTTCCTCAAAAAATCCATTCAATTTATCATCTATTTTTCTTGAACACACAGAGGGTGAACATCTTTGCTTCTCATCTACCCCTCTACCCGATTCATCAAATCATGAGGATGCCGAAAAACATCCTGAATTTTCTGATCTTGGTTGTCGTGATCTTTTCACTTCCTCATCCAATCACAATGTTGATTCAACCATTGTTAATCTATCTAAGGCACTGGTCTACAATGATCTATCTATCAACGAAGTCGAAACCCCCTAGACCGTCGAGCAACTTTAGCCCGAGCTGATGGTTATGTCAGGCCCTCGCTGTCTTGAGGTTGGTTTCACTCTTGGTTAGGAAATTGTTCAAACACTCAAGGCTCCTCATCACTTTCTTATTTTCATAGAAGATCAACTAAACACCCAGATTTCACTTCCTCCACTCAGACTACATGATCCCATCACTCATGCATTGGAGGAGTCTTACACTGCAAGCACACATGCACAATGCAAGTGGTCTACCTTTCTCACGTTTGCTTTCATGTCACAATCAAGAGAATGCATACACTCAACATCTGCACATAGTGTAGCATAACATCATGGCAACACCACAGAATGCATGTCATGCACTTTCACTCATCTTTTTTCTATGGTCACTTGTAAGCTTGGAGTGCATTTGTTTTCATTGTTATATCTTTCTTATTTTCTGGTTCACACAACTGTCTTGTTCACGAACAATGCCTTCACCAACACGGGTCAAGCAATGCACTGGTGGCTGCATTGGAAGTATCAATTCACGTGAGATGACCCATGCACTGTTAGCTTAGGAGAAGTAGTGTTTGCTTTTGAGTTGTTTGCTTGCATGCTTGTTTGCTTACTTGCTTTGTTTGTTTGTTTGTATGCTTGCTTGTTTTCTTACTTGCTTTGCTTTCACTTTTGCTTCTGGTCTTGCTTTTATTTGTTGTTTGTTAGTTCACTTGTTTCGTTTCATAGGATAGTTTCGCGTGAAACCATGTATGACTCTTGAAATGATCTGGGTAAAGTACAAGATGCCTTATGCTGCTATCACTAATTGTTTATCTATCATCCTGCCTCTGTATGAAGAACTTGTTACTTTTAGTCCATGATACGTCGATGGAAGATACGTACTATTCGAAGTGAATCTTGGTGAAAACACAACGCTTTCGTGCTAATTGGTGTGACCTGCTCTAGTCGGTTGTTTTTGGGTTAACCCTTGTCATCTCAGTCAAGTAGAGTAAGGTGAGGGGGAAAACCTAAACCGACACGTCAGAGATATATAAACTACTTCTCTGCTGGAACAACCTTTTCTGCTCTCAATAAGTCGAGATCCCTCTTCTGCCTCTGAAATGAATAAGTGCTATGCACAGTTGAAAAAAATGAAAAAAGTGAAAAAAGTTTGAAAAAAATGAAAAATGAATAAGGTGAAAGAAAGGAAATGCTTCCTGTGCAGGGAGGTGATGTTCCTATGTGACTCCATCAGGGTACTTTCTAGGCTTGTTGGTAGCGGAGCAAAAAACAAAGATGAAACTAAGACTCTAACAATTATACCACTTGTGCATCAATATACCCCTCAACCAAAATCAAAACAATTGTGTTAAATTGGCTTGGAATGTGCGTTAATCAACCAAAAGTTTGGCAGATGCTACATCTTATAATCAAGCTAGTGTGAAACCAAGATGAGTTGAGAACTGAAAAATACTTCCGAAGGTGTTAGAATTTATTTTCATGAACAAGGTCCATTCAGAGAGCTGGAGTTCTATCAGTGTGTTGCCAAGAATTTTAGCGACTACAACCACCCTCCAAAATTTTGACTTAGCTTCATTTGGGAGCCTCCTTTCCAACCTTCACAGTAGCTTTCCTTGCTTCATCAAGTTCACAAGCTTTACTATTTTGATTTCATAAAGGCAGCCTGTCTATCATAGCTTGATGCATTCTCCTCACAGGCTATTCACCCGGACTTGGTCCAGTTGTAGGCTGAGCAGCTTCCCCAAGAAAATTGCGCATTTCTGGAGGGCAACTAGCCTTCCCTCCAGAAATTGTGCAATCCTATCTGGGAGCCTACTGGGCTCCAATATTGCACAATTATTCCAGTCAACACTCCTAGCAGGAATTGCGCAATTTTCCCCAGCAGGGATGCTCAGCCTAGAATTTACACAAATCTGGGTAGTAATCAGCTGCTTTGCCCATAAATTATGCAAATCTCTTGGGAAGTCAGCATAGCTCCTAGCCAGAAATGCACATTTCCTTCAAGCAGTCGAACAACCTCTTGCATGTGCAACTGAGTTGATCAGTTCCCTTCAGGACCGAGAAAAACAAACTTGCATGCATGGATTGCTTCTCCTAAGGCAGCATGCAAAGGCATTCATTGTTTCAGGGATCTATATTTATCAGTTGGAGGTTACATGCAAGGATCATTTCAGAAACCTCCCACCAAGTGTCGCTTCCCCTAGATTTGTGGCATGCACGTCACAACCTTGATGTTATCAAAATTCATCAATTGAACACTGCAGAGCTCATTCCTCACATCAACCTTGCAACTTTGACATCCCACATCACATCTAGGTGCAGTCGGCACATTCAGCTTAACTGTTTTGGGGTAAGCTCGCTTCCCATGCCTTGTGTTTCATTTCGGTCGCTTTTTATGTTTTTGCTTGTATGAGTACTATTTTCTTGATTTCTTTGAACGCTTGCTATCATTTACATGTATTTTAACTTTTCCTAGCACCATTTTAGTTTTCATCAACATCTCATTGTTGTCGCATGCATGAAACTGTTTTTTGCGAATAGTCGTCGATCTGGCGACTCGCCTCACCCACATGCATGTTGTTCAATTTTCTAAATCTTTCATTCACCATTTGCATGCATGATCATTCACTTATGCTTACACTTAGTATCAACATGCATTCACGCTCACATTCACTTGCAGTTTCCTATCGGCAAGTCTGCCCAACCTTGGCCCAGAATCTGCCCCACCAAGAGCCTCACCAAGACAACATTGTGCAATCCTGAGAGGGAAGGCTCTGCCTTCCTCTCTAGAAATAGGCATTTCTACCCATCAAATATTCCTTAGGCCTTCTTTGTGCAATCCTGAGGGACGGTGACTGTTGACCAAGAAAATTGCGAAATGCAGTCATTGAGCCTACAACCATTGTCATCTAAGATTTTGCATTGCGCAATCCCAACAGTCAGCAGCCAGACTAGACTATGCGTTGTGCCATTGCAGCAGTTAGTTAGTCTCCCAACAGCCCAGAATGCACCTTTTACAGCCTTGAAGATCGGTTTCCTGACCTCTCGGTCAAAATTGCGCAACCTTCATGATCAATCACACAGGTATGTTGTAAGTTAGTTCTCAAGTTCATTTTGGTTTTTTACTGACAGATTTCTTGCCATGAGTGTTGCCATGTCTCTAGGTATTGCAGGTGTTAATCTTCCTCTAAACAGTGCAGGTACAATGGTTTCCAAGAGAGCGAAGTTGAAGACACCGTTCAGAGCACACCTGGAGATGCAGTCGATCAAATCTCTATGAGCTTGCCTACTCATGAAGATGTCAAGTTGTTCATAGACAAGAACATCAAGATATCACAACAATAAGCATCATGAACAACATCTGAAGGTAGCATACCGAACGCAACGAATACAATGAATGCAAGAGGAATGTTGTTGACAACACAGAGGTGGAACAAAGTTGCAAGATCAAGCAGATCCACTGATGATGAAAACAACTTTGGAGACTTAGGCTATGAAGTGATGGCGTGACATGAAGATCACTCGAAGACAGAGAATGAAACAAAGAAGGAGTTGCTTGTGCTGAAGCAACAACTCAAGGAAGAACATCAAGCTGCACAGGTAGATGAATGAGTTGTAGCAAAAACAAGAATAGTAGTGGGCGCAACACACGCTCAGAGATGAAACTGTGCTCGTACAAGTTAAAGATCCATCCCAGCAGCTGGCTCGCAACATATATGGTGAGAAGTATTGCTGATCACATGTAAGGTATTCAACAACATGCATGTCATTTTGTGCACGCATGCAATCCAACCAATTCAACACACTCACTAAGGCGAAGACAAGAACCAAGTCCAACTGGAGCAGAACATGTACTTTGGAAAGTTGATGCACATGACCACCATCACACACTTAAAGATCAACATGGAAACTATGCATTAGTGTGTTGCTAGTTTAGACGCACCCAAGAAGACCATGCACATGCTATTAGACAAGTTGGATGAAGGAGCCATACCAATGCACCAGTTGCAATGGAGGCAAGAGTTCGCTTCAGCAAGATGTCACCATGAGGTGCATGCACACCATCACAGATGACCAATCTTGGCATCATCTCACCACCTTCACCATTACAAGCATGCCAAAGAGTTGGTCTCATCACAACGGACTGAGTGTCAGTGGTGTCTTGCATAGCTTACTCAAGCCATGTTGTCTCACATGAGAATATGTGCATTGTAATGTAACTTCATGCCAAGTGTAAGTCAAGTGTCAATAGTAGGTGAAGATTCATGAAGGTAGTTGAACTGTCAAAAAGGGTAATTTCATGGTCACCCCAGCCTTTTCTATAAATAGTCCCATAACTCATTGTATAGGCTTTTGGTCAAACAAGCTTTTGATAAGAATATCTTGGAAAGAGCTTGGACAATATTGTAATGCACCTTGGCTTCTCCATTGCACGAAGCTGCTTCATCTCTTTGGAGGAGCAAGCAGATGTGGCTGTAACATTCCACTATTATGGCTAGCGGGTTTAAATGGATGTATTGTATAATGGGAACTTACACTTATTTATATAGTAAGAGGCAACACATTTTCACACATGTATTGTATCTGTTGTAAGACTGATCTTTAACACTTGTAATGCATGTTGCTTTAACCTGTGTTTTACATATGAACTATTTCATTTGTTGTAATGCATAATCTATTAATGGAAATGTGTTGTATACATTGTTAATGATGTCCCATCAAGGTCGACTGCTCTGCCGGACATCATACAAACCTTTCACTTGAACCTTTCTGTAACAACCATTTCACTTGTTCAGACTGATCCATGAGTGATGTACGTGTTATCTTACCTTGTATGTTGTGACTACCACATCTGAGTGGACTACTCCACCGAAAGCTGCGTATGTCCTGTGTGTTGTGTGTTCCTAGCCAAGTTGGAACTGTTCCCTTTCAACTTGGAACTCACCTTCACCCTCATCTCAACCCACCTGTGTTAGAACCTCTCATACACCTTCCTTGACTCACTGTAGTAGTAACACCCTTGCTACTGACAGAGTTATCTTACTTGCCTCTGTGTGACATCGTAGTAAAGGCATTTCTTTATGACCCACTATTGGGACTCCTACACTAAATGGTCTGAGTTCTAATTGGAACTTCTTACCGGGGATATTCCCTTGACATGTTGGAGGGTCCAACATCGTCAACAGGACTCCACCAAGTCCTCTCTTATAAGCCTATGTACATACCACAAATTATTTGTCTAGATATCTAATCTTCAAGGCCGAAGCATTTGTAAGAAAATTATTCAACTACTCAAAACTAGTGGAACATTCCTCTGTCAATTCAAATTTATTCCCTTTTCGCTGCAAGGATGTAATAGTATAGGAAATCCATGAGAAGTTCTTGATGAACCTCCTATAATAACTTGCTAATCCCACAAATGATCTAACCTAATCCACATTCCTATGAGTTTCCCACTCCATGATAGCTCTGATATTTTTAGGGTCCACTGCTATACCTTCCTTGGAAACCACATGCCCCAAGTAATGAACTTATGTTTGAAATAAACTGAACTTACTAAGGTTGGCATACAACTGATTCTCTCTTAGCAATATCAACGTTGCTGTTAAGTGTTCTACATGCTCTTCCTCATTCTTAGAATATATCAATATGTCATCTATGAATACTATCACAAACTTGTCCATATAAGGACTCAACACACTATTCATCAAACACATGAAAGTAGTTGAAGCATTAATCAAACCAAAAAGAACCACAACAAACTCATAATGCCCATATCTGGTCCAGAAATTAGTCTTGTAGATGTCCTCATCTTTGATGCGTACCTGATGATATCCTGATCTCAAGTCAATCTTGGAGAACACTACTGCTCCCTTCAACTGATGAAATAAATCATTGATCTGTGGCAAAGGGAACCTGTTCTTAATCGTCACCTCATTCAACTTCCTGTAATTAATACACAACCTAAGAGTACTATCTTTCTTCTTCAGAAACAATATCGGTGCACCCTAAGGTGACAAAATTGGCCTATTGTACCCCTTATACAAGCATTTCCTTAAGCCGCAACTTCAATTCTACTAATTCCAGAGTCCTCATTCTGTAAGGTGCCTTCCATGTTGGTGTTGTTCTTGGAATAAACTTAATAGAAAATTCTGAAATCTTTGAAATATCTACTAGAACTACATCCTGAAACTGCTATAAAATTAGATACCTCTTCAAGTCTTCAACATATTCAACATGCTTCCTTTTGCCACTACAAATATGAATTGCAAACATTAAACATCATTTTCGGCTACTACACTTTGCCTATATAGCTGTAACCATTCTCACTGATGTAGGCTTCTTATTACCTTACAAGACTCTATTCTCTCCATCGTCATCCAAGCACTTAATAGCCTTATCATAACAATATACCTTAGTCATGTGAATATACAACCAATCCATACCAACAACATATTGTATGATCCCAACGGAAGAACATTTAGATGTTCCAATGTACACATACTATTCAACTCAAATGAAAAAAATCTTACCCAATGATGAACTCTTTTCTTAGCACCTATAGCCAACTACACCAACTAAGACTCTGAATGCACTTCTTTATTCAAGCAACACTTATCCACCAAGTTAGGACTGATATAGCTATAGTTAGATATAGGGTAAATCAAAATAGAAGCAACTTGATCACAAAGTTTATCTTCTATCTCAATAATAGATTCTTAATGATAAGCTTGCCTATTATCCAATCCTGCAAAAATCTAGGGGATACTCTATCCAACATCCCCAACTGTATGTGCCTCCTGAGCACTGTAAATCTAAGGTCCGCAACCCTAATTTTGTGGACAATATCTGCTGCGATGATCCTTGCCACAAGTCTAACAATGAAAAGGCTTCATGTCATCACCCTTATTCTTCTCCTCATATCGAAATCCCTATCCTCTATCAGTTGCATTGAACTTCCTGCATGACACCACATTCTCCTTGTCATCTGTATCTTGAGGTTTTCCTCTCTTCTTAGCCCAATTTACTTTATTCTTCTCATTACCTTTCCAATCGTACTTAGACTCAGTATAGCGCTTCAATTTCTCATAACAATGCTTCAACTTTTTAATGGCTTCCTCCAGTGATCTAGGCTCATCAAACTCAATCCTGTCTTTGAATGATAACGATAACCCACTGATGAATCTATGAATCCTTGCTTCCTCCTCCTTAAGATAAGGCACATATCTCAACAAATCCAAGAATCTGCTAGTATACTTCTCATCGATCATAGATCCCATCTTCAACTCATAGAACTCCTTTACCCTGTCATCATAGTATCTTTCAGATAGATACTTCTTCCTGAATATTCTCTCTAACTCACTCCACGTAAGATCCTCTTCTCGAATGCCTTTAAAATTATTTACATATTCCCACCAAATGTCTACTTTTCATTTGAGATCGAATGTAGCTATCATGGCTTTCATATTTTATAAATAATAATGTAATCTGAAAAACTTATTCATCCCAAGCAACCAATAATCTAAATCTTGCGACTTGATTTCTCCATCAAATGTAGGAGGCTTTTCTTTCTTGAACTCATCTAGAAAGTAATGCATCTCACTCCTCCTAAATGGATGGTGGAAGTGATGATGATGATGTCTCTCTGAATTAGAACTAGAATAGAACCCATGGTCATTACCCCTCCTGTCAGGTGTATCTAAGAACTTACCATCTTTGACTATGTGATCCCTTTCAAACTTGTATCCTGATTGAGACCCGCTGCCATATGCCCCATTGGTCCTTTCCTCTTGTCCATGACTGATCCTAAGGGGTCCCTATCTTTGGAAATATGATAGACTCTAAAGGATGACTACATTAACTTCCACTTGCTTTTGATGTACCTTGGAAATTCTTTCTTGTGACTGAATGATCTTGTCATTATCTACCTTACAACTTTTGATCCTTGCATTCAAACTTCTCAATGTATCTACTATTTCAGGAGAGTACTCATCGCCATGTTGTTCATCTGATCTGTAGAGAGAATCACGTGAACTATAGTCCACTATTCTGCTAGTCATATTGATCTTCTACTTCCTACAAACATACCATGTCAGATAAACCAAATATAAACATGATCAAACATACCTCAATGATGTTCAAGGGAGGCTATCTCATCTTCACAATCAATCCGGATTAGCACAACATATGTAGATATATAATGAAATTAACATATCAATCATCTCAACATCAACATCATAAACCTCTACATGATGACACGACTACAACAATGACTATCACAATGCATGCATAAAAAACACATAAACGATTAACATACATGCATGACAAACACATTCCACCCATCCAGTCCAAATGTTTGAACTTGAGAGATCTGATACCAACCTATGGTATCATATATCACCTAAAGAGAATAGAAACCCACTTTGATACCACCCTGTAATGACCCCTCTCACATTTACCCAATTCATAAGCCAGCTAAGGTAAACATGGGACAAAGAGTTACTGTGACATGACTTGACCTCCAAGCTCTAGTTAAGGAAGTGGGGCCTACAAATGAGACTTACTGACCACAAATTAATATCCTATAGGGACTACATATCACCCATGAGCTAAAGAAACATCCCAGGTGGTTAATCCCTGAGCTAAAACTTTGTTTTAGTGACTTAGACTCCCAACTGCACCCTTGACACTACCAGAATGTGGTTGAAGGCCTCCAACTTCACTCACAAGCCTTGCTCCATGCATTATGACCTAAATTGCTCAGTTCAATGCCTGTAGTCCCAAGATTTGAGTCACAATTCTAGGCTATCCTCTAGACCCCTACCTAGAACTTCCCTAGACTTTCGATAATGATAAATGACATAAGGATGTTGGTAAACATACAAAACTTGAACAAGAACTTGACCTAAACAGACCCAACCATGATAGTCATTTTGTCAAACATATGGGGAACATGTAAGATATAGGTCATGGATGCACATATGATCATAGGAGTCTGGAACTTATCTGAGAATCACCAAGAAGTTCTAAGGCCCTCTCATAATAGTTGCAATAACACTAGTTAGTCCATGCATTAATCAACCAATCATACATTCATCAAAACATGTCAAGAGCCATAAGTAATATACATCACATACCCAACATATAACCAACAAATAACCAACATAGAAACCACATAAACTTACCCATAATATCTCCAACATAATCATTGCAAATGCTCATAAATCACAATAGAAGAATAACTCTTATTAACATATGAAAATATCAACCAAGTTAGGGACTTCCATGTACCACCCAACCATATATTGGGTTGAACCAAATCACTCTTTCATCTAATCAGCCCTGCACCATATTCCAAGCATGAACGGGGATCTCATGGAATAAATGAAAATAAAACCAAACCAAGGCTTTGAGAGGCCAAACCACCTTAACCCTCAACCAATGATTCCACCTCTACAGTTGGACATCATTAACATCAACCATATCGGTCTCTACCAAAGTTGTCTAGGGCTCCAGGAACTAGTAACTCAACCCACAAACTTCTAGGTCTTTAGAGTGTTTGTCCAACCTGACTCTAGGGATTAGTAATTCAACCTACCAAGGGCTCCAAAGTGTTTGACCTAACCTAGGATCTAGGACTAGTAACTCAACCCAAGTTGTTTTAGGGCTTCCAGAGCGTTTTTTCCAACCCAGATCCATAAAGAATTATGAGCACCAAAAAAAAAACAATCAAGTGGAAAAACGCATAATGCCATGGCTATCTAGGAAATGGAAAGGCAAGGCTAAAACTATTATCAATCCAAGCAAATCTCAATGCCAATGACAACACATAACCATAAAATCACATGAATCCATAAATAAACAAGGAAATCACACATGCAACCTATTACCTATAAAGAAATCTAGTTGTAGTTGCTGATCCACTTGTCCCCTTGTGCTTTCTTGCTTTCCATTGCCTTCTTTCTCCAATCCAGGTGAAAACTAGATTGCTCTAAGCATGCTCCAGGAGTTCTCTAAGTGTACAAGAGTATGCGAGAATGAGTGAATAGAAGAGAGCTCCAAAATTGAACTAAAAAAAGATTGTGAAATTATCCTCAAAATCCTTTTTATCATCGAGGCCTCTATTTTCTTCACTTTCATTCATTTTTCCTTCAATTTCCTCTCATGCAAATCTGTGATCCTTCATCTTCCTTTTCTCCTATTTTCCTTTATTTTCATAAATAAAATGCCAATTAATGCCACTTTGCCTTTGCCAATTCCTTTTCCAATTTCCATGGCCATTAATTTATCATAAGTGATACCCCACCACTATGTTTTGCCCAACATTCATCTTGGAATACATGTCCCATGACCTTGGTCTTATTTTATTTACATGGAAAATAAACTAGGGGTTGTTACACACTTCTTCAATAAGAAGTTCAATATTAAGGGAAAGTTTGACCTATCACTAGGAAGAAATAAGACAAGAAGAGAGAAGGTATAGAAGAAGTAGAAGACTTGTTTTTAGGCTATCTCTCTCTCACATGTGCGAAATTCTAGGATTTCTGCAACTACAAACGAGGCCAAAATTGCAGATTTGAGTTGCAGTAGGACAAAGTGCAGTCTCTTGTTGCTGGTAGGAAGAATACTCTGTCTTGAACTTGTTGACCTTGGGAGGAGCTGTCTTTCTCAAGGAAGGTCCCAAGAGGAAGATAGATTAGGGTTTCTGCGACTACTGTAGGGCTGAAGTTGCAGGTCGAAGGAGTAGTATTGAAGTTGGTTAATGTTGGATCAACGAAGGAATTGTTGGAAGGACTGACTTGGTACTTGGAGAAGGACTTGGTCTAGGGTTTGGGTCTTTGTAGTCTCACTGAAAGAAAATTCTATAAGAAGAGGAGTTTTTGGTGTTTTCTCCTTGGAGGGGTTTTGCCCTTGGAGGGAGCCTACTTTCTTTGTCCTCTGTTGCTACTGTTTTTGTTCTTGATATTTGTTTGATGAAAATATATAAATAAAATAACTTGATAAGACTAAGTTCACAAAAAATATTAAGGTTAAGAAAAAATGATATAATAAGATTCCACTTTGAATTTTCCAACATTTTGAATTAAAAAACATCAATACATCATTTTATCACACATAAATTAGTATATCTTTCTCTTGTATGAAAACTCGTTAGTTTTTGTAAGCTTATATATGAAGATACTCTTACAAGTGCAAAATGTGGAGATGAGTGTGTTCCACCTACAACTTCTTAATTTTTGGGGAGGTCACCCATGCATTGCATAGAACCCCTAGAACCTTTCTAGCGCACTTTATTCAATCACAATAGACACAAGGGTGGCCATGGCACCAAGCTTGCTAAGTAGCAAGAAAGAAGTGGGAGCGTTAGCCAAACTTGAAACATTAAAATGCATGGATTGGAAATGATGCACAATCTCATATTGGCTGTATTCGCATTGATAATGGAGAATAATACACTTCAAATGAATTTGAAAAGTATGATCGTCAGCATGGGATCAAACATCAAATAATTGTGCCTTATAATCCCCAACATAATGGAGTAGCTAAAATAATGAACAAGAAAATCTTAAATATCGTACATTCCATGATGTTTTTCAAGAATGTAAAATTGATGTTTTCGGGTGATGCAATTCTATGTGCTGTGTATGTAAAGAATAGGTGTCCATCTAATGCTATTAGAAACATGACTCCTTATGAAATGTGGTATGGCCACATTTCTTCGGTAAACGCATCGCAGGGTCTTTGGTTCCACCTATTATGCCTTGATACCTAAGGAATAAAGAAAAAAGCTTGGTGCATAGAGTCGTAAGTGTATCTTCTTGGGGTATTCAAATACCTCCAAAGCATACCGTCTCTATGAAAAAGTTAATAAGAAGTTTGTAGTGTCCAAAGATGTGATATTTCTTGAATCTTCCAAGGCTGACAATGTTGTTGAGTGACAACTTGATCACTTGGATAGATTCAGACATGCCAAGTCCTTTTAAGAAATTGATAATGAGATTCCACATCTTAAGGGGGGATTCCTATACTGGATCAATCTGTGGAATCTTCTTCTTAAGCACTCTCTCCCCCACATGAAGCTCTAACCACTGATGACAATTTGAGTGACGTGATTGACAAAATTGGGAGACTCAATCTTGATTTAGTCCCAACTCAGTGAACTAAGAATCCTGGGCCATCTCAGAAAGGTCCTCCAAAATGGCTGACAAAGACACTTGAAAGTGTTCATCCTGATGAGGTTGGAAAGACAGGAACAATAAATTCAACCAGGTAAAATGGAGGTGATGTAGATGATTCTGATTCACCTGTTGATATGGAGGTTTATTATGATTGTGAACTAAATCCATCTTCATATTTTCAAGAAAATTCCTTCAAAGAAGCCACTTCTCATGATGAATGGAAAGAAGTGATGCAGAAGGAGTGTGGTGCCTTGATAAATAATGGAACTTGGAAGCTGGTTGATCCTCCATTGGGAACCAAACCAATAGGTTGCAAATGGTTCTACAAGAACACATATAAAGTTGATGGCTCACTTGAAAAGCACAAAGGCAATCTTGTGACAAAATGTTTTGCACAAAAGGAAGGGTTCGAATATGAGGAGAATTTGCCCCCTAGAGAAAAGGGGGCTACCATATGGAAAATCTTTGCCTTGTAAACTCAGAATGGTTGGAAAGTCCATCAAATTGATGTAAACACCGCTTTCTTGAATGGAGATATGAAAGAGAATGTTTTTATGTCCCATCCAGAAGGATTTTTTGTGAAGGGTCAAGAACATAAAGTATGCAAACTTTTAAAATCCTTGTATGGCCTCAAGCAAGCCACGAGCCTAGTACGAGAATTTAACAGAGCATCTTTTGAAACTCAACTTCAAACATTATGATCTTGATGATGCAACTTTATTTATCAAGAAAGTTGGAAAAATAGTTGTATATCTTGTGGTGTATGTAGATGATCTTTTGATGATAGGGAACAATGAGAGCTATATTGCATCCATAAAGAAGGAATTGAGGAAATGTTTTGAAATGAAAGACTTGGGGTATGTTCACTACTATCTTGGTATTGAAGCAACTCAACATCTGAAGTTTATATTCATATCTCAGAAGAAGTACATTGGAGATCTGTTGAATAAGTTTGTCATGCTGAGTACAATACTTTGACTACTCCAATGGAACATAACTTAAAGCTCACATCCACTGAAGGTAAATAATTTAAGGATGCAACAAAGCATAGACCGCTTGTAGGAAGTCTCAACTACCCGACTACTACCAGACCAAAAATTTCATTTGCTGTTGGAATCCTCTCTAGGCTTATGCAAAAGCCTTGTGAGGAACATTGGTCTGTTGCTAAAAGAGTTCTAAAATACTTTAAGGGAGCTCAATAATTTGGAATTAAGTATACGCAGATGGGTGACTTCATCTTGATTGGATACTCTGATTCAGACTTCGATGGTGATAAAGAAACTGGGGTATCTACTTTAAGTTATGCTATGAGTCTTGGATCAGTATTTGTCTCATGGAGGTCATGCACACAATCAATTCCAATAGATTCCACAACAAAGGAAGAATATGTGTAAGCAACTAAAGTAACAAAGGAAATTGTGTGGCTCAGGAAAATTCTAGAAGATTTGCAGGTAAAAAAAGTGCATTCAACTCCACTCATGATTGACAACACTTCTACAATAAAGTTGCCCAAGAACCCAAAGTTCCATGATCGAACGAAGCACATCAATACAAAATACCATCTGATTCGACATCATGTTGAGGCCAAGACAATCCATCTACGCCATTGTTCCACAAATGAGTAGATTGCAGGCATCTTCACCAAAGCGCTTGGAAGAGAAAAGTTCAAAAGATTCAAAATGATGCTTGAACTCACCACCATCCCTTCAGATTAAGAGGGAGAGTGTTGACACCTAATCATTTGGATTGGTTGAATATGTAAAATAGTGTAAATAGAAAATAAGGAGAGATGGAATATGAAGAGACACTTGGAGATGAAGCCCACGAATCTCTCCCTCCATGTATATGTCTATGATAAACCTTAAAGAAAATCATAATTCATGTGAGGAGTTACTATAAATTGGACCTAAATATAAGGGATAATGTATACACCATGGTTCTTATTGTTTATTCTAGAGTTCATATTTCTTATAGACTAGTTATATATTATTTAGAGAATCTGGAGTTATTAATAAGAAGATACAAAGTATAGTCCCGATAGAGTTATCCCCTGCATAAGTCTAGATTTCTTCCCTAAGTAAATAATTTTGTTCAATGTATAGCTAGGTCAGGGTAGGTTTTTTAAATGAAACACAAATATTATTTTCCATGGAAGTAACCCTAGTTTTCTATTTTTTTAATGACTAGAGAATATCACATCCGATAACAATTATATAAGTCTCGAGGCTCTTTGTTTTACCTTCGCATCACCTACGACAACATAACTATAGATTCTATGGAATTACACAATTCCCTATTTGTCATCTTTCATCCTATACCATGAGCATATTTACATATTAATAGTAAACAAAAGGGAGAAATAAGTAATTCTTTTGTGGTACCCAATGACCAATATTGATAGAGCTCACCATCGTGTCTATTAGTGTGTTGTTTTCCTCCCAAAAGAAGAAAAAAAAACCATGATGAGGAGGCATGAATAAAGAAAGATACGTCATAGAGGCCCAACATTTAATGCAATGATACCAAAACCAAAAACATGAAACATATCTAAAATCTTTTATTTGTGTTTTCAACTGCTCTCTTGTCCAAATTATTGCTTGATTTTTTTTTATGGTTTCTTTCACATTGCTTAGAGATGACTAGTATGAGAGTAAACTTGGTTTAAATAGATAAATAACAATAATAAAGTGTAAAAATAATTCCAAACAATGTTTTTTTAAACAGAAACAAGTGGCTTTCATATTAAAGGAAATGTTGTAGTCAAATTAAACAATGGTGTGCAAACAACAAAAAATTAGCAAGTGCCTTCAACTTAAAAAGTTATAAAACCCTAAAAAGTGTTCAATATTGAAATTATGCTTGCTTTCCTATAGCCATGACTGGTATAATTTTTAACATATTCTCATAATAACATACTTTCTTTGTAAAGCATAAATAACATTGAGAACGACATAAAAACATGCTCATTTGGAGCTTCTTCATTAACACCAATTTGGTATTCCACCCCCAACACATATGACTACTTGAACATCTTAGAAGAAAATGGAAAATTGGTTGCACTTGAGATGCAAAAGGATGAAAAAAGACAACCAAAAATTTCATAAAATAGTAGAGGATTGCGTTGGCTCCATGGGATGGAAAGGAATTTGTGCAATTTTAACCACTAAATGATACAAAGTGTCCAATTTAGCTTCCATAGCTTTAGATTTTTGTTAATGAATTTTCATGAGTAAATTAAAGTTCTTCTCCCTCTCTCACAAACTTTGGTCAATTAAGAAATGAGAATTGATGCTTGTTAGGCCTATGTTTCCTCACCCTCTTGATCCATATACCCCAAATCCTCCTTTTAGTGTGATTAATTGTTGGCGTTGTTGATTAACTTCACTTTTGTCTCTAATACGTGCTTCCCACAACATTTGATTCCTCTTCTAGACTTTGTTAGTTCACACTGCAAAAAATTATTGGGTTGACAATTACACCGTTCCATTCTTAATTTTTGATAGCCCTAACATAAATATTCAAAACAAAAGAAACTTGTAATGCTAGTTATCCCAAGTCACCCCCAACAGAGGGACCTCTCCCCATACTTCCCTTTAGATAGTTGAAGCTATCACTAAGAAAATAAAAGTCTATAGACCTACTTACCTAGAAAATGGCGATGAAATATGGACTTCCTTCCACCATAGAGACTGGAACCTCGGTTGATAAGGGAAGACTTAAAAAACCACAAGGATGGAACCCAAATAACTAAAATATAATAAAACTTATCATTGTCTTTGAGAATGAATGTAGAGAAAAGGCATGTCGATGCTTTAAATCCCTTCTTGTCCTCACACATGCAACATAATGCCATGAGGTCTTCATTCAATGAAACTATGACATAACACATACATTTGTGGAATATAAAATAACCCCTAATTTCATTAGATATTGATAAATACCTCAAAAAATCCTTTTGTTGAAACAGTAAAGTCATGGGAGGGGTACAAATGTTAGCCCCCCACCCCATTTATTCTTTAGGCCCCTCCTTTCAAAACAACACATTTGTTTTATTTGGCATTGGTGAGACGATCATACTTCCTTAACACTTAAGATAATTCAATTTCATTGAAATTTTTAAGAAGGCATTAAGACATACAAATAACCCTTACACGGAAAATGTCCCACAAAGCTATTTTGAATTACGTATAAACTATTACGATAGTATAATCTCAAATAATTAGGCCGATAGGCCTTCTTTTGAATCAGTCGATCATCAACCTTTTATGTTTAAACATGACATTTGTAAACTATATGAACCTGACATCTGCCTAATTCAGTTCTGACATTTCGCTCTTCTTGTTACACTTGTCAGGGTCGATCCCTGCACCTTTCAAAAACACCTTTCAATTGGGAAAAGCAGAGTAGGCACTACTTAAACATCCTCGTCCTCCATAGTACCAATTGGCAGAAGCAGAGCACGCACCTTTCAAACACCATCCTCCTTGCTGGGCCTTTCAATTGGCAGAAGTGTCATAGGTTCTTTGTCTTCACTAGAAGGACTGAACCTTATATCCTTAACCAAGATGGAGATTAGGAGAGTCTAGTAAGGCCGGGTGCTCTATGGAACTCTCTGTGCTTATGCCTTCAAGACAATCCTGGTCATGACCATGCTAGAGTAGGATAATGGCCTTACCGTCCGGTTGCACATTCAATATGACCGGCATTTGTTGGCGCAAATCGAGATGCTTTACCCAATGGGAGCAAAGGTGGGCATCTAGGACCCCTATTCGATGCGTGTTCTTAATGGTACCCATTTGATGCAATGTTGAAATCCCTGACAAAATACAATTATTGAATCATGAAGAAGTTCATAGGAAATGAATGAACAAGAATAACAAATATTCAAAGTTTCAAGGTCACTCGGAAAATTTACTATGACTGTCAGTGCATGAACATCATGAGAGTGTAGATTTATGGATCTTGATTTTTATCTTTGAAATTGCTTGATTCTCGGATATTATTTTTAGTTTTAAAATGCATGGTTCATGGATATTGATTTTATTTTTGAAATTGTTCTGGTTTGATGGCAAAAGAAAAAGATCAATAAAAAACTAGCCAATTCTTTGAATACCGGTCTTTGTTGTTTGTTGTTTTTATTTAAAAAAATGGATATCTTTCTATCTTCTATGCCAAACATTCTGCTAAATGGATTTTGTCAAAAAGAAAAAATAATAATCCTAAATTCTATTTTTTAACAAATATTACAAACAAACTGCTAAATAGACACTCAAAAGGAACAAAACTCTATTCTCTAACATTTATAGTATTAGAAATATTGAAGACAAATATAGACCTCTGCATAAAAGAAATCTGGAATTTTTCATTGATACTTATCACAATATCTCAGTATAGCTTATGCAAACAATTTTATATATTTACATGAACAAAATTTATTTAAGGACATAATTTTGAAAAGTTATATAATACATTATGCATGTTTCAATCAAAATTGATGATGTGAGATTTTGAGTTTAATTTTGGAAATGTTTTAATATTTGGTAGATAGGAGAAATATGACCTATAAGATGCCAATACCTATTTCTTATTGTCAAATTTTATGAAATATTTCCAAAATCTATAATCAAAATGAAAATAACAGCCTCCACAAGTTGAGCACGAGAGCTTTAGAGAATCTGGGTTTCCTTGAAATTGTGGGCTTATTTTTATTTTTGTTTTCATACCTAATTCTTATTGTCAAATTTTATGAAATATTTGCAAAATCTACATCAAAATGAAAATAACAACCTCCACAAATTGAGCGCTAGAGATTTGGAGAATCTGGGATTCCTTGAAATTGTAGGATTATTTTTATTTTTGTTTTCATAAGGAAGTCTCAAATTTATGGTATTTTCTGTTTTGTTCGGGTTTTCTACATGTGACATCTATCCAATATCTCTACATTCTACACCTGTGACAAATCCAAATCAAATATCAAATTTCATACTCTCTAAGCAAGTTTCTTGGTATTCCTCCTTGCTAATGTGTTTACACTCAAATTCAATGTTAACAACATCATAAGGTTGCTCATAATTTGATATTTGTTTAACTACATTATCGTTGGTTTATTGAAATCCCGGATAATTACCATGAATTGAGAGTTAGTTTGCCTTCCCATTGAAGCTTGGATTTCCCAGTGAAGCTTGCATTGTGGGTATCGATTTGCTCAATTTGTATACTGTTAAACCAACCTCTACTATATCACACATCGACCAACATTATAAACAATAAAATACTCTTTTTCTTTCCAATATATTTGAGTCACTTACTATCTATAGAAATGTTTTTTCTATTTGTTTTTTATTAGACTTTACCTGGGGCGCATGTGTTTGAGTAAATTTGACCTCAAATTTGATTGTAATGGGGCATTTTTATGTTATCCAAGGTTTTGAGAATATTTAATAATGATTAGCACAGAGGTTAATTGCTTGGTTAAGGGGTTAATTTTTTGATTTTTCTTAACTATAAGACTTTTGGATATCCTTGGAATTTGTAATACATAGACATAAGTTTAGTAATTACGTGAAAAAGTTGGTTTTATTTAAAAGGAGAAATTTACCAATAAAACTACTTAAAATGATGGGTTTTAAAAAAAAGCCTTATAAAACTATTGAAATTTTGACCTACGAAGAAGCAAAACAAGACTACCTCTAAATAAAGTGATTTGATTAATATCTATCAAATTTAGCCTCTCCATTTTCATATTTTGTACTTTTATTGAAGATTTTAGGTTTAAAAATGAAATTCACCACAAGTTTAGGTTAAATGTTTTTGGCAGAACAAGTTTGTTTGTTTTTTCTAAACCATAATAAGAATTTTTGGACTAATAGTAATTTAGAAACATTTTTTGCCACTATTAAACCAAGTACAACTATGTATTTTATAAATACCATAAACAGGTCAGTGATGTTATCTCTCCACCATAGAATAAACTAAAATCCTTTGCCTTTTTTTCCCTCAATAATTTTAAGCTACATTATTTTAAGCATCAAATTTGTTTGTTTAAATATTTAATTTAATTTTAAAGTTAAAGTTTTTTAATCAAAATTTTGATTACTTTAAATTGAAATTATCGTTTAGAAATCCATATTTAATTAAATCAATAAAATCATAAACAATTAAAATTAGAATGAGTAGAGATTTAACTAAAATAAATAACAAAAATAGAAAAATTAAACAGTTCCATTTAAATGAATAAAAATGTGTGAAATACCCTTGAAGCATTAACAAAACTTGAATCCTAACATTATAGCAAAACATTAAAAAGTAAACCACAATCCAAATACAAATTTTGCTAGCAAGAGGATCCATTTGAATATTGAATGGTAAATCTTATACATCACAAAGTGATGCACACTTTACATCCAAATTTAAATTTAATTATATATAATTTTAAATTTAAATATTTAAATTTTTTTATCTTATATAATTTTTAATTATTTGATATTTATAATTTTAATAATTTAGATTAAAGATATCTTAAATTTTATTTGCTATATTGACTAGTAGAATTTTACTGTAAATTTAATCAATTAATGGGATGAGATTGCGGTTTTCATTTACTAGTGGAAGTAGTTTGAGCAGTTTAATTGTTTCTTTTTATTAATTGGTGTTGTATCCCCCTTGAAAGACTGATAATATTTGAATGCTGAAATTTAAAATATTAGATCAAATGTACATGTCTTGTTGAAATTATCACAATTTAATAATCCTATCAGCCTCTCTTTTCACCTTTTGGGGCAATTGCTAATTGTAACCTTTATCAATCCTTTAACCTTTCACATTGTTGGCCCTCAATAAAGAGCTAACTCTATGTTGCATTTTTCATTACAACATTTATTCCCTATACAAATCTTTCTTTGTGATTTCCATAAATATTGATAAAGAATCCCACCTCCCTTGCACTTACCACCCCTAACACTTCCAAACAATGTCAAAGCAAAAATAGGATGTGATTACCTCATTAATGAGAAAGATTTTACACTTGCAGAAGGGTGATGCAAGACTTGAATTTCTCTTCCCCATATCAATATTGTTGAAAATGCAACAAGAAAATCCTAATTTAATTTTGTCCTTGAATTAAATTAGGAATAAAATTGTAATTCTGCATCACAAGACAACTTGTATGAGTTAAATAAGTTGAACTGACTTAGTTGGATCAGATAATTCAAGATGAGGGTCTGACTTGAGTCTTGTAGAGTGTCTCCTACATTATAAGATCCCTAGTTGAGTTTATTTTGAGTTGTAATTAATTAACCTAGTTTAAACGAGTTAAAGTCATTTAAACTAGTTCTAATTGATGGAGGAACTAGTAGGAGGTTAGACAGTGGGGTGTTGCTTCATGTGTTCAACCATTTAACTGATGATTCACTCATAAATAACTCATGCATGTCAGATATGAGAGTTACAGAGTTGATATTGGAGCTAAGGGACAATGTACTATCAGTTGTATAATCATCTGAATTGTATTGGTGGTGCATGCAGTCATAGGAAGGCCCATGAGGTTTGCAAAATTCATATTGAGGAATTTCCCTAATTAATATGGAGCTAATTCCCAATGAAATAAAACAAGGAAATAGGGACTTGGCAAGCCAAAATTTTGCTAAGTATTGGCCTGATCTTGTCTAGGAAGCAATGAGATAGATATAGATTGTGCAGAGGTTGCTCAAGCTTGAGAAAAGCATTGTAATCTTCTCATATTTTTTGACTAATGCAATATATAGATAGGAAGGGTTTTTAGCTGTGGTTTTCCCTAGGAATTCATTATATAATGCGTTGATTGAATTCTTTCTCTTGTATGCTTCGTGATTTCATGATCATTTAATTGTTTCCGCTGATGAGTAGAGTATATTCATGTTTATTGTTTTAGTAAATTACAACTAGAAATTTGAATCTACAAGGAATTTCAACATGGTATCAGGTTAGAAATCACTCTAGAAGAGGAGAATACGAGTTTATCTTTTGCAGGTGAAATCTAATTTGCAATATCATTATTCAGAGCCAGCAGGATGTCGTTCTACGGATTGAGACTCGAATGTGCCCTTGAGGGTAGTTCGAACTATATTGCTTGTAAGGAAAGGATGGAGGAAGTGTTGGAAGATAACAAGCTGAAGGAATTCATAGGCAAATATATTCCTAAGCCTCCAACAACTGATGCCCAAGATCTGGTAGAGTGGAGGAAAAGTTTTTCAAAGGCGAGAAGGATCATACTAGGAGTTCGAGATCATATTTTCTTGAACCTCTATGGGAAGGATACTCCATATGCAATGTGGAAGGCCTTGATAGACTTGTTTCATAACAACAGTGACCACATGAAGTTGGCACTAAAGGAAAGGCTTAGGAAAATCAAGATGGAGAAGGGCAGCATAATACCAAAGCACTTGACCAAGTTCATCCAATGTCGCGATGAGATTGGAAGTGTTTGTGTTATAGTTGTTGAAGGTGACCTGGTAAGCCTAGCACTTCTAGGCCTTCCCAAGAGCTGGCACAACTGTTAGGATTTGGTAAATGGGAGGGAGAAGCTACCAGAGTGGGAGCGTTTGTGGTCCAACATGGTGCAAGAAGAGATTTGGCAGAACAACGGAGATGTATCCTCATCCAAGCATGATGATGAGGAGAACTGTGCCTTGGCTGGAAAGGCAATGAAAGGGAAAGGGAAGTCATCCCATTCCAAATTAGATTTTATTCAGACAACCAAGAAGAAGGACTTGTTGAAGATTAAATTTTTTCACTGTCATGAGATGGGACACTATGCCACGAAGTGTTCGCACAAGAAGACTGACAAAAAGCACTCAGGAGAGTGGCAGGTGAAGCTCTTGCTTCACAATTCGAGTTGGATTTCACCCTCATTTCTTGCATGGTGGCATCGTTGATGGGAAGTGTGTGGTATCTAGATAGTGGAGCCTCATTCCATATGACTGGAAACAAAGAATTATTCAGTGACTTGGAGGAGAAGGACCTCTATATGCACATCGAAATGGGAGATGATGGAAGGTATAGCACGACCGACATCAATATTGTTACTTTCAGAGGGAGTCTAGTTCTCCTCTCACATTAAAAAATGTCATGTATGTTCTGGGTCTAAAGAAGAATTTGGTTTCAGTTGCTATGCTGGGGGACCATGGCTACGATGTGATATTTAGCAAAGGAAAGGCTTTCCTTTGTCGCATAGCCTTAGGACAAGTGAATCAGATTGAGGTTCGAGTGAAGAACCTCTACAAATTAGATGTAGAATACTGTGTTTCTTTGAGCACAAAAGTAGAGAAGGTGCAAAGATGAGACATTGATGAATTGTGGCATAGAATACTGGGCCACTTGCACCATAGAGCTTTAAAGATCATGGAACAGATTTTTACAAGACTTCCCAAGGGTGCACTAGAGTAGAGAGATACATGAAAAGAGTATACGTTGGGGAAGTACACCAAAGCACCTTTTATGATAAGGAAAATCGAGTGCAAGTGATCGAACTTGAAAGAGTTCACTCAGATGTGTGTGGACCGTTCTTGACAGCCTCCACGACCAAGCACATGCATTATGTAATATTTGTAGATGATTTCTCAAGTAAGTGCTATATTTTCTTCATGAAAAAGAAAGGTCAGACATTCTCTAAATTTTGTGAATTTAAAGCACTTGTTGAGAAAGACATTGGAAGGAAAATGAAGGTTCTCAGGAGCGATAGCGGTGGAGAACATGTGTCAAATGTGTTGTCACCAAAATGACCCTCCTTAGAACTAGGTCTCCTCTGAGGGTGTTGCTTTATGTTTCCTTGCCATTTGATTCCCTCTCATGCTCCTATGATTCAAATCGCTCGCCTCGATCTTCATATCAAAATATCCTCAATCACCCTATATTGGAATTATTGTTATGATGACCTTTATACTTTATATTCACTAATATATTAAATGAAATATTAATTTTTTATCATAAGTTGAAACTATTAAAACAATATATTATAAATTATAATTGTTATATTTGTAATTAAAAAAAATAAAAATGAAATTGTTAATCTAACTATAAAAAAATTAAATTAAATAGATATTAATTAAAAAATTAACATTAATCGACAAATACATTTTTTTAGGATAAATTAAATAAATTATAATAAAATTAAATCAAACATTAAATAATTATAAATTAAACAACATATAAAATTAAAAAATTAAAAAATTAAATGAATATAATACAATTGAAATTAATTAATAAAAATATAATATAAAAATAACATATACATGAACTAAAAATTTAAATAAAATAATAAAAATATTATTTTTTAACGAAACCTATCCTACCTCACCTCTCATTACATTATATATCAAACAAAACATATTTATGCCGAAGATGTTTTATTGTGAGGTTTATCCATTGTTCAAATTCCTCGCGATTGACATAATATTGAATAGGTGTCTATATCGTTGAATTATATCACGGGGCTTTACTCGGGAGCAATACTATGTCACGTGGATTCATGTTGGGGATATATATTGAGGAAAAAATGACATAATATATTAGGGGTAAAGGGTTTTATACTGGCATGTACAAAAAATGGAGCTCAAGGTTAATGAAAAAATATAAACGGGTATAAAAAATGTTAATTAAAAAATGGATACCTATAATATCTAGTGAAAGTAGGTGTTTTTTAAATTGAGAAGGTGTATTGGGTTTGTATTGGTAGGGAGTTAAATAATATGATTTTTAGAGGTGTTTTCCAATATGTAGTTAAATTAGGGGTATTGTTTAGTATGTCATGAACGCACATGATATGTTATAGGTCCATTGTGTGAATTTCCCATGAATTACATGAAGTTCTTTGTGCCACGGTCGAGACTTTCCCAGATCAGATTTGTATTCCCGTTGGCTCTGCTAAAAATCACGTGCTTTCGCTCCATTACACGGTAACTAGATCGATCGATGGACAAAGGGAAAGGAAAAACCTTTGGTCGAAGATCTAAGTTGAAGAGTAGGCATAAGTCATTAAGTCAGTCGGAGAGGAGATTCTAGAATTGCGGCAAATTTGGGCATTTAAAGAAATACTGCAAGTCGAAGGCTGTTGAACGAAGTAAGGCGACTGACAAGTCCAAGTCGACTGATGGGAAGGTGTCGACCGAGGAGAAAAGAGACGTCTATCTGGCTTTGACTAGCACACAGTCGGTGTAAACCCTTTCCTTTTCTTAGATTTCCATGCAGGTTGTGTTTCTAGCTTAGGCTTACCCTACTCATAACAATGCGTAGCCATTTTCACTACTTCGTCGAATGTCTACGAAAGTTCATTTATCAAGAGCGTTTTTGCATTTACCATTCCCCACTTGTGGCTTAATGTTTCAACATTCTTAAGTTGCATCTATATCATTGCTACTATTGGATTGTCTATATGTGATGGTATCTCTCTTTTTTTAAACTAGGATAGATTTTACGTGTAAACTTTACATATCTTCTAGCTCATGGTCCTTGTCAAGTTTTGTGAAAAAATAATCGCTTGGAGCAAAATCTTAATTTTCTGCTTACTTTGGATATGTAGGTCTCAATATCCCAGCTAGAGGTTATGAAATTTCAAGTTCAGGTTCAAGTAAAAGGAGGAGAATGTTTGGTAGAATTGGTGCTACACCAAATCTCATTTTTTCATTTAATTCAGGCATGCTTCCAGAAATACAGGTATAGCAAAAGCTTGGTTTAATTTTTTGCATTCGATTTTATGTTTTTTCTTCCTTTGAATTAATATCATCACATCTTTTTCCCATCATGTAACCAAAATGAGCTCCCACTATTGTTGTAAGTAGATTTAACTCTTCAATGGATCAATATGCCTTTCTCAGTGGTCGGAACATCCTCGACGTCGTGGCAAATGCACAGGAATGTCTTTCTTCTCTCTCTACTCGTCACTACCCTGCGGCCATTATGAAAATCGATTTACACAAGGCTTTGGATTGTGTTGGTTGGGGCTTCGTCGAATTCCTGCTTGCTAAGATCGGCCTCAAGTCACATAATATTCGATGGATTATGGCATGCATTGTGAATGTCAACTACGCGGTTATTGTTAACAGGTTCCCCACTCTTTGTTTTCAAGCTGAAAGAGGATTGCGCCAGGGATGTCCTCTGTCACCTATTTTGTTCATTCTCATCATGAATTCACTTAGTTTACATATCAACAAAGTGGTGGATGATGATAAAATTAAGCCGATCAAGACTTGCAAGTGCATCTATATCTCTCATAATCTCTTTGTAGACGATGTCCTCTTGTTCGCTATGCTTTGTAGAACTTCATGGTCTTGCTTCAAGGACATCCTGGATCGTTTCCACAGTCCTACCGGGCTCTTCATAAACAAAACAAAATCCCTGCTTTATCATAATGATGTGGATCTCGATACGGTGGCTTGGATTTCTCAACTCTTTGGTATTGAATCGGTCTCTCTCAACCTGGGCCTCAAATACCTTGGTTTTCACTTAAAACCAAATGGTTATTCCAAACAACACTGGCTTTGGTTGACTAAAAGATTTTATAAAAGAATTTCTATCTGGGAATACAGGAGTCTTTCTCTGGTGGGTAGGGCCACGCTCTCTCAAGCTGTTTTATTACAAATGGCAGTTTACTAAGCACATCTCTTTTACCTTCCGATCAGCATAATCAATAAGCTGACTTCGATCACGACAAACTTTATATGGGGTGGTTGCTCCAAACAAAAAAAGTTTCATTTGACCAAGATGGACAGGATCCCCTTGCCTAAGAATTTGGGGGGATGGGGTCTGAAAGACCTGAGAATTTTTGGTAAGGCTTTATTGTACAAAATGCTTTGCAGAGGCATCTTCGGCATCGGGCCATGGAGCAATACCATACAAAAGAATATTTGCAAGACAAGGGTTTGGAGTACTGGTATCAGAGAGGCACTATAGGTATACAAAGAGGTTCGAATATTTGGCTTAGCTTTAAGAAAGTCGAGGAGCTCTTTTTGTCTAAACTTAGATGGCACATTCACACTGGTAACCGAATCCTCATTTCTCTTGACCCTATCGCCAACAAGCAATGTTTTTATCTTCCTGAAGATAATATTTCTGCCTTACATCGACTGGGTATCTTCACTTGGGATAAAATCATTTTGGAATGGTCGGGTCTGTCCCCCACTTGGAAATCTGCAGAACAAATTGGATTGTCAGCTTCTCCCTTTTCTACCTGGGACGTGGTCACTGCGTCCTTACAGTCTTGTGGGATTATGCACGGGGTTCAACTCGACCATTTATATTGGTACACGCCCAACGTATCTGCTCCCGTCCGCGTCAAAGAAATCTATTTTGAGCTCAATATTTCAAAGGTTTCGGGATCTGCTCGTATGTTTCCGATGGCTGTGGAAGACAGGTTGCCCTCCAAGAATGATCTTTTTTGCCTGGCTAGTCTTCAACAACAGGAATCTTACTTGGGAAAATCTGAGAAAGAGGTGTTGGCATGGGCCCAGCCGGTGCTCTATGTGCGAGTTAGAAGAGGAGTCAAATCTGCACATGTTCTTTCAATGCATCTCCACTCAAGAAATCTGGTATGAACTTGCCTTTTTATATGATTTTCCTCACGTTGTCTTCGATTCTGTGCATGCAGCCTTTCAATGGTGGATTACTCAACGTGAAACTTGTCACCCCCTCCTTGTCATCATGATATGGTTTGCTTGGAAGTGGCGGAACCACAAAATCTTCAATGATTCCAGGTCCCCTTTCAATCCATCCTGCCCTGTATCTGCTCCTCTTATGATTACATTACAGGTAACAGGGTTTAGCTTTCTTATACTCTGTATCAGCCCTTTTTTGAACACGCTACAGGCGTACAACACTTTTTGCTCTCTATGCTTCTTCATATGGTGCTATATGTACTCTGATATGTCTATCTATGCCTGCTCTCTCAGAGCATTTTGCGCCTCTCTGTTCTTCAGAGGTGTCATTGACATTTATTTTGTACCCAAATGTGGCTTTTATATTGGCTTAATATAAACTATCTAGCTTTTTCTTCTAAAAAAAAGTAAATTTAACTCTTCAATTGCAGTAAGTTTTTAAAATAAAGTAATTAGGTATAAATATTAATTAGGTTTTGTTCATGATAAAATTAATTAACACTACATAAAGTTTGCCAACTCAATTTTCTCTACGAAAGCCTAAGGTAACATGGTGGTTCAGAGGATCAGACAAGACAAACCTTCCTGGTAGTTGGTAGATCAGATGGTGATGTACAATGAACAGTGGCAGAAGTTTATCGCGTCAGTAGGTGGATATTAAGGGCACGGTCAAGTACTAGTTATCTAACTCCGCCACTCTACAGTAACATGCATGTGAGTAAAAGACACAACATATGCCTTTCCTTAAAAAGAACCTTGGTTCTTGTGCCTTTAAAAAATATTTAAACCAAATACACCCTTCAATACATTCAACTTGCCTTTATGTGGAAAATGTTATGACACTTAATGTCTTAGTCCATTCAATATATAATCCACCAGGTGTGCTACAACATATTAACAACCGATTAATGCACCCCCGATAACCGATGAACACATTTTTTAATGGTTGATATTCATCAGCCCAGCTTGTCTAAGTTCCCTCTTTCCTCCACGAACCTGACATTAATATTAAATTTGTTTAAGAAGGATTTCAATTAAAGATTATTTCATAGATACATATATTAAAATGAATTTTTATATATAATACATTATTTAATTCAAATATATTATATATGTATATTTTAAAATCAAAAGTTTATTTATTAAAAATTATAATTATATTGAAAATTTTATTTTTATATATATATATATTATTTTGATTATGTTTTTTATTCAAATTCCAAGTTTATATTAAAACATAATTACCATTTAAAATTAAAATTAAAATCTAAAACTTAAAGCTATATCTTTGAGATTTTATATTTATGGAATTAATGGTGAATGAAAAATGTGCATGCATGAGTTTAACATGAAAGAGTATTGGAAGGGGGACTATTCAAATTTTATATTGAAATGGAAATCTAGAATTTATTATATATTTATTTCAGATTTCATTTCAAACTTAGGATTATATGGGTGAATAGATGAACCACCTGTTCAATCTTCTGCGGCTAGATCTAGATCTTTTGCCTTATTTCTCTGTGGCTGGGTTCTACGGGCAAGTAAAATATGGCTCCCAGCTTCATGAAAATAGTTGTTGGCTCAGTTCTGTTCGCTTCTGAAGGGAAAGCTCCTGCCCATATCGTCAGTGAAGCCCCAACTCCCACTGTGCAGGTGGTCTAGGCCTCACTCGATGAGGCCTTGAAGTTTTCCGAAAGTGCCCTAATCTACCGGTTCAATGGTTTTTGGTCACGACTGACATCTCTCCACAATTGGATCTCGGAGGTATGGAAGCCTGTCATTTATGATGAAATTAATGTCTACCCCTATGTTAGGGGTTTCTTTATAATAGATTTTGAAAATCCTAAAAGCTGACAATATATTCTATATTCCGGCCCTTGCTTTGGGAAAACTCAGGCCTATTCATGAAGCCATGGAACCCATCATTCGATCCCTCAACAACAGTCATAACCTTAGCACCAATTTGGGTGAGATTGCTAAGCCTACCCTTGCATCTCTAGAGTCTCTCCTTGCTAAAATCCATTGGAAATGTAATTGGGAAATTTTACTGCAGGTGCCCATAAATAGAGGAATATGCTAGAACCACATATGCACGCATCTGTGTGGAAATGGACTTCAGCGCCAGATTCTCAGTTGAAATAAACCTAACAAGTAAAGACTATGCATGGAACCAGAAACTTGATTATGAAAGTTTCCTCTTCAGATGTCATCCTGCTTTGAGACAAGCCATCTAGCCAAAAATTGCCCAAAAGCCTCCCAGGAAAATTCTTCTAGAAAAAACCACCACAGATCTACATGGTAGGAAGGAGCACAAAAAGAACACTAAATTGTCGTCAAAGAAGAATACTTTAGAGAAAACTCTGAATCAAAAGAAATCGGGCAACAAATAAACAACTCTCAAGAAAAGTAGGGAGAAAGCCTCGCTCAACAACAAAAAAGTGAACTTGACAACCCCTCAAGCATCAACAATTATGAGGATTCAAATACCACATAAAATAAATCTTCATTTAATAGCAAAGTAGATCTCCTAGACCAAACTTCTTCTCTGATTATCTTCAAAAGGACAAACACAATAGATTGTGAAGCTAAAACACCAATGTCCCAAGAACCAGAAGAGATGAAGGAGATGCAAGATAAAGGAAGTTGGAAGACCGTAGAGAAAAAAAAGAAAGCTACAACACCAATTTCGCCAAGAAAGACGAGGAGCCAGACAATTAAAAACTAAGAAAATTATAGGTCTGATAGACTAATTTGGTCTTAGTGGATGTTAACCATCATCATCATCAATATATATATTATGTGTGTGTGTGTGTGTGTGTGTGTGTGTTTCTTTATTTATGCATGAATTTTACGATGTGAAATTTAGTAATTAATTGATTGAATATTTGAACGAGAGATTAATGGGGGAAATAAATATGCGTTTCATTTAATTATAATAATAAATGTAATTTTATTAGAAGTTACGAATAAAACTAACTTCCAGAGCTTTAAAAGAGAATGGTCGGGAGCTCAAAATTTGCCAAAAGATTAAAGTGTCAGAAACTTGATAAGCTTAGCTTCAAATTGAAGAGCTCGTCATTTTGAATCCAATGGTGTGAATGAAAGTCAAATCCGAGCTAGTATGGAGAAGTTAGAGCAAGTCAAAGTTCAGGTTTGAGTTGGACACGTGGCATGATTGGATGACATGGAAAAGGTCTCATCGAATTGGAAAGCACCAAGTGTCAGGTAGCCATTGGATCCCGCATATCACATATCGAAGAAAAACAGAGGAGCGGATTAAGGAGAATTGGCCCTGGGCAAGTGGCGATGCGATAATTGCATATCCCGATTACGATTTCGACATCGCAAGATGGAGGAGGAATGAGAATTGGTGCTCGATGTAGCCTGGTTGCGATGTGATAAAATCACAATCACAGATCATAGTGGGAGAATGAAGTAACATCCTGATTGCTGCTGATTATGATTTGCGATGGGGGGACTTTCGGACCTGATATTGTTTATATGTTGTATTTTATAACCCCGACGGGTCTGTTGTTATCACAGTGTATGGAATTTGATATCCGCTGAGAGAAAGTACCAATTATGATTGCAATTGAGTCCCCAGATGCAATATGATATATGTGGTGTTTTATAATCCCGTTGGGTCCGTGTATCATAGAGTGCCTATTGTTTGGGCTTGGGACTATCCGCCGATGGTTAGACTTCACCAATTGTGACTTGTGACAGAGCTGTAGAACCGTCACTTTAACCACCAGACTGACCACTTTGCATGTGACCACTCAGTCTTAACTGCGAGATGGGCAGGGAAGATGGTGGGACCATTGATTTTGGTGGAACTGCTAGATTTAACTCCAGATAATGAATTTAACTGGCAGTGAGTCATATTTGGAGGAGAAAATTATGGAAAGTTTGACATAATTCATAACTAAGGCAATTTTCGACCAAATGGGATGCAAAAAGAGGCTAGATAGCCATTTTTGGACATTCTGAACTCATTGGAACATGTTTTAGAATCAAAGGAGCACTTCTAGATAGGATTTTTGAAAAGTGAAGCCTATGGGTGCCATGGTCAACCAGAGTGTTGATTTAGTTTATGGATGAGTATGAAGATGGAGATGACCTTGTAAGGGTCTTTCAACCTCCATATGCTTTCTGCAGTAGCCATTACAGTAGTGTTGTAGCTTCATTTCTTATTTTCTCTATATGTGTATGGAGAAAGAGACTTGTTTAAGTACTTCAAGTGGATTGTAGTACTGTTTATGCTCTTGGAAGTTGGAGTATGGGGTTTTGATTTAAAAGCCCTTAACTTGCTGATTGTTTCATGACTAACTATAGGTTTTCATGTGTTTAGAGTGAGAGTTCTTTGCAGAATAATGTTTCCTTGAAGCGGAAACTAGCCACTCTTTTTGTCAGCACACTTATGTACTCTTTATTACTGAAGAATTTTGAGCATAACGAGTGTTATCATTCCAATATTTCTCTAGGGTGTTCGAGAAAGAAATGATTAGAAGTAACCACAAACCAACTTTGGAGATTAGGATTTAGCCTTCCTAATCTCAGAGAGGGTTCTCTCTTTTTTATTTAACTTTGTTTAGTTGTTTGATTTTAGGCTAGTTAAGATTGTGCTCGGGTTTTGATTCATATTTGGTGGTGGGATCACTTATTTAGATGAAAAGAGGGGTGTCTTTTACCATTGGGCTATGGGGTCAAATGTCAGGAAAACAGGATTGGATCAAGTTCTAAAAAAAGTGTCTACAGGGCAAGATAATAGAGTTACTTTAGATCTCAAGGCTGGATGGTGAAGTGGTTTTCAATCGGATCCAAAGAGAAATTAAGGGTTCCTTATGCTAGATTATGAAGAAAGTGAAAGAGGTCAACCAGGATGGGAGAGAAATTAAGGATTCTCAGATCTGGATATCAGAAGAAAACATGTAAATGATTAACTGTTGAAAACATAGTGTACTTAAAAAATTTCTGAGATAAATTTCCAGTTAATTCATTCAACTTTAGATAACATTTAAGTTTGTGAAAAACATAAGAAAATAACAGATTGAAAAAGAAAATACTTCGCTGTAATAGCTCTACACATGAATCTTGTAATGCAATCTCTTTATTACTTGGTCTAGTCTACTGACTTGAAAAATTGGTACAATAACCCTTAGGTTTATGATCAAAATAACTTTACAATGTATAGCAATCCACTCTCAATACTTCGAATTATGAAGTATTTATACAAAAATAATTTACAAACTATCCCAAACTGTCTTGGGAACTAATCTAGGAGAAAGAAAAATCTTCATGCAAGAAGATAGAGACAACTATTGAACTGTTGTTTGTTGTCTTTGTTTATTAGGCTGTGTTGTCTTTAATCTTTGATATTTTGCCTTTTAATCTCTGCTTTGTTGTTTGGTCTTCACGCTAGATGTTCTATTTACTCTGACCTTTCAACTGATACACTTTCACCTAACACACTTTGACCTGGATGACCTGCCATTATCCTTTTACAGTGCCTTTTTACTCTTACTGTACATTTTTACCTTTTGACTGTGTATTTTTACAATAAGTCATTTAATTTCTCCCATGTTTCAGCATCTGGTAATTGGATATTCAACATCTTCCTGTAAATCTCATCTGCCTCTATATACTTGGTAAAAGTAGGATTATTCACAAAAAGGTGTTTTACCTCATGATGGAGGTAAAAAAAAATTTCAAAAGTTCGGTATAAGACCTTGCTAGTAGGTATGCCCTTCATGGATGAAGTATTCACTTGATCTTTGGCTACTTCTCTGATTTTTCTATTATAGTCCTCTTGTGTCATCAATTTATTTTTTATTACCAAGGGATTTGGTAAACCCTTTTGCCTCAAAATTTCAAATTTAACCATGAATCTGTCAATGACCAGTTGCATGGTTTGGCACTTATCTTCCAGGTTTAACATTAAATTCCTCTTGGTGAGGTACCTATTCTGTCAGGTATCTCTAATTCCTGCAACTCACACTTTTTTTTGGAGTTGAGGAAGTGAATGATCCTTTTAGCTTCCTCTGGCATGTCTCCGAGTTCTTATTTTACTCTCTGTATGGCTTCTGTAACCTGCTTTATTAAATCAATCTACTCAAAAATTACTTGGATGGATGTCCAATTATCATTGACATAGTCAATGATATTGGCCCACAATTGTTCCTTTGCCTGACCTAGGGGTTCCTTCAATGTCAGTTCCTTCTCCAAGCTTTTTATTCTTTTATTCGTCCTAGTGGCTTTCTACACTTCTTTTTTGTGCATGATTTAGGCAAGATTGTAGTCAGTTTCTAGACTAGTCACCTTCTCCTTAAGCTTGCTCATTTCATTGGTCTGAATGGACATGTCTTCCATTTCCTTGACCAATTTACTTGCCTCATCTCTTATTGACCCTGTTGCTGATGTAGACGGTGTAGAAGCTGGTAGTGTTGTAGCCATTGGAGCTGTAGGAGCTAAGGATGCTGCCAAAGTGGAAGGTACAGTAGTGGTTATTGTTAGGATAAAAAAGGCAGGGGCATTCTCCAGACTAGCTTGTTTTACCTGTATCAAGATATCCGATTCCTTTTCAATCTCCTTTAGTTGATCATTTAATTGAAGCACCAGGTCCATCATCTCCTCAGGATTTTTTTGGCTCTCCAGGACCTCTTTTGTCTGTGGGTGTTCCGAATGAGGCAACTTCGATTGTTTCTTGAGAGCTTCTATATCCTCATTTTTCTTCTTGATCAGCTTTTCAGTAGCTTTAATGTCACTTGGATCATGGCCCAGCTCAATGACCAAGTCCTCCAATGACTTGATCCTATTCTCTTTCGCTTGTGAGGAGGCCTTTTCCAATTTATATTGGGCTTTGATATTGTCCAACGAACCCTGCAGCCTATGTGCAACCATGGCCTTTCATGTTAGGGTGGAGTAGATCATATCTCTAGCCTGTTTGTGAAATTCTATCTGGTCAATGGGATGAACATCCCTGGCCAATACCTCAAAATCGGTTTTTCTGTAGTTAGCTGAGGTCTTTGGCTGTTGGATAGTTGGCTACATGAATGAGAACTACATCTTTCCTACTTTGATGTCAAAAGTTGACATCAACCTGCTCTGTTTGGCTAGTGTGTGTTTGAAGTATTGGGCATATGTTCCAGCCTTCAACTTCTCATTTCTCATCTTAATCTCCTTGTACCTGTCTTTAATGTCTCTTTCTTTATCATCTGGCCTAGTGAAGGAGGAAACCTAAATTGTTAGCTATCTCTCAATCATTTGAGTGTTGGAGGTTGATGGTTGTTGTGTCTCTCCTAAAGCAATTGTTCCTTTACTTATTTCGCCCATTGTTCCAGTGTCAGTGATTTCCACTGATTCACTGTTCTCTTCATGTTCAGACACAGGATTCAGCTTGGGCCTTTTTCTGCAAAGTACTCATCTGTGGTCTCCATGGAAAAACTAGAAACCTCCTCCCTGTTTCTTTTTGGATTCCTCTCCTCATTTGCTGGGGTCTATAAGACAAGAGGATTATTCATTGGTTCTCCTAGTTTTGGAACCTGCAGGAAAGAATTCTAGTCAATTTTCTTTTCAACATTAATGAGTGTGTTCTCTACATCCACTACTGTGCTATCCATGTAAATTAATTTATTTTCCAACCATTCTGATTGGTTGGAAAACTTCTCAATATCAGGTCTTGGGTAGTGGATGAAAGGACTCAATTTGACTTTGAGTCTTAACTTATTTATGACCCCATGAGGGTCATACTGCCACATGAAGTTGTTCCTGAATTTCATGTCCTGCAATATCTTGTCAGCCTTAGGTCCAACTTATCTGTTATTACATATGAAGGGGCCCAATTGGTTTTTCATTTTAAATTGGGTCTTCTACCTAGCTGCTAAGAAGTTTACTTCATCTGAGTTGATGATCGTCTAAAATATTCAAGTGCAAATGTCCTCATAGGGAGGTATTTGGGAGAAAGTTGGCATCCATAAACTATGATTTCATTCTGTTTCTGGTATAGATACCAGTCTCCCACCTTGTTGTTCTTAGCCAACTGTAACACCCTTTTGATTTCTTGGCTGATTCTGGGCTGAGGGCTACTGGTCAACATGTTCATGACTAGGTAGACAAATGAATCTATGAAGTTCTTATAGGTGAATGTTGTGGAGTATTTCTGGATTAAGGGTGTCCAATAAATTTATTTATATCTCTTTTCCCTTGGTATCCAACTTCTAGATGTTGACATGGAATTTATCTGCTTGATAATACAAAAAAAAAGTGAAATAAAACTAAAGAGTACTTGAAAACTCTTTTAGTTGGCAGTTTGGTGAACTGTTCATGCATCCTGTCTGCAATGAACTGAGCATAGTTGTACATGATAGTAGGAGGCTTTCCTGGGGTGAAGATGGAGAGAAAGGCTAGGATAAGCTCATCCACATGCTCATCTGAGGTATATCCTAGGATGCAAGAGATCATGGTAATTATATGTCTGCCTCTCTCTGAAAAAATGGTGGCAGCATAAGGTGGACTATCTGTGGGAGTATGGTGGTCTTCTATGATGAAGGTGTAGAAAATTTGTGCTATTTTAGCCAGGTCTAATTTTACATAAAGGTATAGCAAGTCACCAATAGACAATGGGGTTTCATTTGGGCTAGGTTGGACCTGCAACATTTGGTTGATGGATTCTGCAGTGATGGTGAATAACAGCTGCTGGTTGGGGGAAACAATAGCCCTTTGGCAAGGAATATAGTAGGCATGACAGAAATGTATGATATCAGGGAATGGGTGCACTTCTAGGAATAAATATTTGGGTACATTGGATTCCCAAAGGTGGAGGTCATCATTTTGGTTTAGGAATTTATCCTTACTCCAGTAGTGGAGCTTCAGGAGGTAAGTTGCTGAAGCAGTGTCTTTTATTTGAAAATCCCTGTCTGCTAATGCCAAATGGTCAATGTCCAGGTGAGGGGTTGACATGGGTCTCACATCCAGAGAGGTCTGGGAAGCCATATTTAGAAGTAGAGGTATGAATTAGGCTTGTGGTTGCTGCAGAAGTAAGGTTTGGATGCTCTGGTTTAGCGAAAGGGTAATTACAGTTTGCTAAAGAGGGGTTTTGGGTATATAAGTGAATTAATCTTCAATTTAGTAAAATATATTAATTAATTTCAATTAATTAATCTTTTAATTTGACTGTACGCTTTCAAATTAAAGAGCTGTTATGGTTTTACCAAAAAAACCCGAAATTTGGGGGTATGGGCTACAAACGGGTTTCAATGGAGAATGCAGAGGGTACCGTGGCTTCAGCTATGAACTGGATACCGAATTGGGTGTCTAGAGCTTCTTCGGGTGTCAGACGGTGGTCAATTTTGGTTGTCGAGGTTCAGGGTGTTGCAGAATGGCTTGAGCAGAATTCATAGTGAAAATGAGTGAAAAGAGTGAAATGGGGCTCCTTCGGCCTTTTAACCGGAAACAATTACATTTTGGCACATAATTTACAAATGAAAAATGGACTTTTTTTGGTCATGGCGGGGAGGCAGTTTTTTGGGCCATCGCACCGCTTTTGGAGGGCAGGCAGTATTTTTCCGCTAACACGTGATCTAGCTTGGGGTTGCCACCTAGCAGAACAACGCCTAGGAAAAACCATGAATCTCGCGTGCTCTCAAGCTGCTAACGGTCGGGCGGTGAATGTGCGTGATATGGATGCGCACCGTCGGATCTAGGGGTGGGAGATCATATGACAGTCGCATGGTCAAGATGCACAGAGGGAATCGGGGCTAAGATTTGTAGGGCCGAGTTTTAATTACAAACAATTGTAATTAATTAATACAATTAAGCTGAGGTTTATTAAAGTGGGACTAGGGGTTATTTAGGCGGGGTCTTTTAACTGCACCAAGGATTTGTGTGTTAAAAGGAGTTTATTGAGGAAATATGAAACGGGGAGTTAGTTAAATTATGCGGGGGGATAAAACTTAGGATAAGGGAGTTTTTATGGGTTTTGAAGGGAAAATAGGGAAATTAATGAGGGGGGATGGTAATATTTGCAATGGGGAACAAGGGTTTTGGGTAGGGGGGTGAGTTTTGCAGGGTAATTCCTAGGACAATGTGTGAAACCATGGGGTAAGAGTCAGAATGAGGGGTGAAAAGGTTTTTTATAAGGAATGAAGAGATAATGAGGAAATTAGCAAGTAAGTATGTGGGGGTGAAATGAAATGAGGGGAAATTAACCAAACAAGCTTGTGAATACCTTTTCACTCTCATAAATGTTCCTACACATGAAACATAGGATTAAGCATGATAAATGCGCTTTTAACTGATCAACCTTGTACATTTGCAACCTTTCTTCTACCTACCCTTTATTTATCCTAACATTTTTTCTTCACTTTATTGGGTGCATCTGAGATTATAGATCCTTTATTTCCTTTCGTTTTGATAGGAAAACTATCTAATTCTAACCTTATAACTTCCAATGGCTCAGATTAAGCTGATGAGCACATTTTTATTCTCTACCTAACAAATGATCTGCCAAGGTTAAACAGTTTGGCTAGATCTTTATTCTCTATCTATCAACATAAAATTTAAAACATGAATGAGTCAAGATTAAGTTGTTTGACCATCATGGATTGTGGCATTTCTAACAAGCTGCACACAACCTTATTTTGCATGGTAAAGTAAAAAGTAGTGGCACTTGAATTTGCACACTTTCATGATCTATTCTATTTCTTTTTTGGGGGTTCATATTTTTCACTTTTTTTTTATCTTTTTCTCTTTGTTTTTTGTCCTTTGATTATTCTTTTAGGACATACCCTCTTTAGATTTTTTAATTTTTACTATGGAAAACATTTTACAGAAAACAAAAGTATGTACAATATTACAAGACTAACCATAGGCAATTCAAAATTATGAATCCTATTATTATAGGACCCTAACAATGAGAAGGGGTCATGCCTTTAGAGCTGATCTAAGGAGATGTAGCCCAGGAGGGGTGAACTTCTTTATCAATGGATGGTGTATTATTGATTCATACACGCTTCCATTTAATGTTTTGGTTTCATGTTTTAAGTTTTCTTCATGAAACTAACTTAAGTAAACACACATAAAATTCATGTTTTTTACTTGCTATTTTGGAGTACAAACCTCAAGCACATTTTTTATATTTTGAATGAGGAATTAGCACAATATTACTAATCTACTCCATTTCAGATCAGGTTAGTATTGGAACTAGGTTTGATTTGTGCAAGGCGGAATTGACTGTTGTTTGCAAGTGAATGTGTTTTTAATATCAAGTGAGGAGAAGGTTTTGGAAAGGAAAGCAAGTTTTTTACAATCTCTACCTCCAATTTCTACCTAAAATTGTAGTAGAAGCTTCAAGCAAATCATGTCCCAAGGATGAGAGCTTGCAAGAATGTCAGAGGATATGAAGGCTTTTAGAAAGGCTTTCTTAGACATGACAGAAATGGTGAACATCCTTTATGAAGAGAGGAATACCAAATTGCAAGGTGAAATCTCTAGACCTCCAAGAGGAAAATGTTCTCCAAGGGAAGAAGGTAACAAGAATGGTGATAAACCACCATCTTCCCCACAATATTCATGTTTTTCTACAACTCTTATGCAAGATGCTAGTGTAGAAAGTCCTTCAGAGAAGATAGATGGAAAATTTTGTACCTTTTGTCCACATGATGTGGAAGATGAGGTTCTATCAACACCTAAATTCGAGGAGCTGAAAGAAGGGAGCCAAAGAGTCCAAGAGGACACATCCAAAATAAAAAGGGAGTTTGAAAACATATTTATATGTCAATCAAAATATGAGGCAAATGGTAAGAATTTACATGCTTCTTTCTTATGCAAAAGTGTTGACGTAAATTCATTTGCAGCCTTTGAAAAACATAGTAAAGGCATTGGATCCAAGCTCTTGACCAAGATGGGTTACAAGGGAGGAGGCCTTGGAGTAAACCAACAAGGCATTAAAATTCCAATTGACGCCTAGGAGAGGCCTAAATATGAAGGCTTAGGCTATGTAGCAAAAGAATAATGGTCTTTTAGTGAAAAATCATGGATATTGTGTTCCTTTTTCCGTAGGAGAGGACATGAGGAGGTAAGATGTTGGGATTTTCATCCAGAATTGGTTCTCGCTTGGTTCTCCAAGCATAAGGATGACTCGAAGTGCAAAGCGTATCCAAAGAGAGATGAAGATGTTGAAGAATAAGGGAAGCTAAATTCTTCTTGCCATGAAATTTCCTCATGCAAGTAACGTAAGCCAAAGGATGAAAAACAGAGGTATATCTATTCTATTAATTCGAACACTATTCATAATGGAAAAAAACAAGAAGATTTGAATAACGTGTTGATGAATATGTTTCCATGCACCTTTTTCCTTTCATTTAACCATTGTGTAGATAAGTGCGATAAAATGAAAGAAGTCATCTAGAAGATTTTTTTGTCTAATGGATTTGAGATCGAAAAGAGAAAATCTCATCCAAAGTTAAAGGCAAGTGAGCCAAGAGGAGCTCAAAAGAACTTTTGTACTCACTACAATCTCAGTGAACATTGGGTTGAGAAGTACTGGAAATGTTTTCCACAACTTTATCCTGGTAAGGGAAAGCAAATCATGCAAGCACCAAAAAAGGAAGCGACAAAATAAAAAGTGGTGCAAGATGCGACCATTCCTGAAGCAGCTTCAGAAGAAGAGAAATTTCAAATAGAGGGTTCATTTACCTAGTTGGGTGAGAAATGGGAAAACTATTTGTCCAAATTTGCACTAGTTGTATATCCCCATAGTTGGGTAATTTGTAAAAGTGATGTTCATAAATAAATCACTTATATGCAACAATGTTTTCTTTAAGCACTACAATGCTAGTTTGGCTTGTTGATTGTCAATTTGAATGGATAATTTGGGAGCCAAGTTTATTCCATTTTGTAAAATGCATTTGTATTCGTAGTTTGAGAAAGCATTTTAAAACTGTTGTATGATTAGTTGCATCACATTTAATATATTCCAAATGTGTTTAGCACTCAATTTATACAAGTATTCACTATGTGAGTCTTGTTTTGGTTCATTTGGAAAAGTATTTTAGGATCTTATCCTCGACAAGGATTTTTTCAGATGAGCACCTTTGAATTCTTCTTCGGAAGGATGTTGCTATGGATGGCCATAATGACATGGAAAAGCCGAGAAGAACATCGAACTTGACTTCTTTGGTCAAGTTATATTTTAAGTTCACCTTGAGAAAAATCCAAGACAAGTACAAGTTAGGGCATTTCAAACATCGATTGGATCAAGTTTGGAAAAATGAAGGAACTATACCTTCAAATACTGAACAATTGAAAGTAAACTTTTGGAGACCAAAAGTTTTACAGTGGGGAAGAGTGATCAGGAGCTCAAAATTTTCCAAAATATCAAATTGTCATAATCTTGATAAGCTTAGCTTCAAATCAAAGAGCACATCATTCTGAATCCAATGGTAAGAACGCCACTCAAATATGAGCTTGTATGCATAAGTTATAGCAAGTCAAAGTTGAGAAGGTACTTGGACATGTGGCAGGATTGGATGACATGGCAAAGGTCCCAGCAAATGGGGAAGCTCCAAGTGGCATGTTGCACTTGGGTCCCACATATTGCATATCGGAGAAAAACTAAGGAGTGGATTAATGAGAATCAGCCCAAGGCAAGTGGCAATGTGATAATGATATATCACAATCGTACAAAGGGAAAGCGTTAAGAATCGGCCCCCGGTAGGATCCAAGTTGCGAATGCGATATCAAAATATGGAAGAGGAACGAGAATCGGCCCCTGGTGTAGCTCGATTGGGATGCGACAAAATCACAATCACAGATCACAGTGGGAGCATGAAGTAGCACCCCAACTGCTTTCAGACCCAATATTGTTATACGCTTTATTTTATAACCCTGACGGGTCTGCTGCTATCACAGTGCATGGAGTTTGATATTCACCAAGGGAAAGTGCCGATTACGATTGCGATGGAGTCCTTAGATGCGATATGATATATGTTGTGTTTTATAATCCTAACGGGTCTGTGTATCACAAAGTGCCTTTTGTTTGGGCTTGGGACTATCCGTCGATGGTTGGACTTTGCCGATTGTGACTTGTGATAGAGTTGCGAAACTGTCACCTTAACCGCTAGACTTACCACTTTGCATGTGACCACTCGACCTTAATTGCGATATAGGTAGGGAAGATGGGGGACCACTGATTTCGGCGGAACTGCCAGATTTAACTCCAGATAATGAATTTAACTTGCAGTAAGCCAGATTTGGAGGAGAAAATTGTGGAAACACTGACATAAGCTAAAACTAAGGAAATTTTCAACTAAATGGGATGTAAAAATAGGCTAGATAGCCATTTTGGGACATTCTAAACTCATTGAAATAGGTTTTAGGATTAAAGGAGTACTTACGGCTGGGATTTTTGAAAATTGAAGCCTATGGGTGCCATGGTAAACCAGAGTGTTGATTCAATTTATGGAGGAGTATGATGATGGAGATGACCTTGCAAGGGTCTTTCAGCCTCCATGTGCTTTCTACAGTAGACATTACAACAATGTTATAGCTTTATTTCTTCTTTTCTCTATATGTGTATGGAGAAAGAGACTTGTTTAAGTACTTCAAGTGGATTGTTGTACTATTTATGCTCTTGGAATTTGGAGTATGGGGTCTTGATTTGAGAGCCCTTAGCTTGTTGATTGTTTCATGACTAATTGTAGGTTTTCATGTGTTTAGAGTGAGAGTTATTTGTAGAAGAATGTTTCCTTGAAGGGGAAACTAGCCACTCTTTTTGTCAACACACTTATGTACTCTTTATTACTGAAGAATTTTGAGCATAATGAGAAGGGTCGTGCCTTTAGAGCTGATCCAAGGAGATGTTGCCCAGGAGGGGCGAACTTATTTATTAATGGCTAGTGTATTTATTACTGAAGAATTTTGAGCATAATGAGAAGGGTTGTGCCTTTAGAGCTGATCCAAGGAGATGTTTCCTAGGAGGGGTGAACTTATTTATTAATGGCTAGTGTATTATTGATTCATACATGCTTCCATTTAATGTTTTGGTTTCATGTTTTAAGTTTTCTTCATGAAACTAACTTAAGTAAATACACATAAAATTCATGTTTTTTACTTGCTATTTTGGAGTACAAACCTCAAGCACATTTTTTATATTTTGAATGAGGAATTAGCACAATATTACTAATCTGATCCATTTCATATTAGGTTGGTATTGGAACTAGGTTTGATTTGTGCAAGGAGGAATTGACTGTTGTTTGCAAATGAATGTGTTTTTAATCTCAAGTGAGGAGAAGGTTTTGGAAAGGAAAGCAAGTTTTTTACAATCTCTACATCCAATTTCTACCTAAAATTGTAGTAGAAGCTTCAAGCAAATCATGTCCCAAGGAGGAGAGCTTGCAAGAATGTCAGAGGATATGAAGGCTTTTAGAAAGGCTTTCTTAGACATGGCAGAAATGGTGAACATCCTCTATGAAGAGAGGAATACCAAATTGCAAGGTGAAATCTCTATATCTCCAAGAGGAGAATGTTCTCCAAGGGAAGAAGGTAGCAAGAATGGTGATAAACCACCATCTTCCCCACAATCTTCATGTTTTTCTACAACTCTTATGCAAGATGCTAGTGTAGAAAGTCCTTCAAAGAAGATAGATGGAAAAGTTTGTACCTTTTGTCCACATGATGTGGAAGATGAGGTTCTATCAACACCTAAATTCGAGGAGCTGAAAGAAGGGAGCCAAAGAGTCCAAGAGGACACATCCAAAATCAAAAGGGTGTTTGAAAATATATTTATATGTCAATCAAAATATGAGGCAAATGGTAAGAATTTACATGCTTCTTCCTTATGCAAAAGTGTTGATGTAAATTCATTTGCAGCCTTTGAAAAACATAGTAAAGGCATTGGATCCAAGCTCTTGACCAAGATGGGTTACAAGGGAGGAGGCCTTGGAGCAAACCGACAAGCATTAAGATTCCAATTGACGCCTAGGAGAGGCCTAAATATGAAGGCTTAGGATATGTAGCAAAATAATAATGGTCATCTAGCGACAAATCATGGATATTGTGTTCCTTTTGCCGTAGGAGAGGACATGAGGAGGTAAGATGTTGTGATTTTCATCCAGAATTGGTTCCCGCTTGGTTCTCCAAGTGTAAGGATGGCTCAAAGTGCAAAGCATCTCCAAAGAGAGTTGAAGATGTTGAAGAAGAAGGGAAGATAAATGTTTCTTGCCACACAATTTCCTCATGCAAGCAATGTAAGAAAATGGACAAAAAACAAAGGTATATATGTTCTGTTAATTCGAATGCTATTCATAATGGAAAACAACACGAATATTTGAATAATGTGTTGAGGAATATGTTTCCATGCACCTTTTGCCTTTCCTCTAACCATTGTGTAGAGAAGTGCGATAAAAGGAAAGAAATCATCAAGAATATGTTTATGTCTAATGGAGTTGAGACCGAAAAGAGAAAATCTCATCCAAGGTTAAAGGCAAGTGAACCAAGAGAAGCTCAAAAGAAATTTTGTACTCACTGCAATATCAGTGGACATTGGGTTGAGAAGTGTTGGAAATTATTTCCACAACTTCATCCTGGTAAGGGAAAGGAAATAATGCAAGCACCAGAAGAGGAAGTGACAAAAGAAAAAGTGGCGCAAGATGCGACCATCCCTAAAGCAGCTTCATAAGAAGAGAAAGTTCAAATAGAGGGTTCATTTACCTAGTTGGGTAAGAAATGGGCAAACTATTTGTCCAACCGAAGTTTGTAATTTTTTGTTTTTCACTAGTTGCATATCCCCATAGTTGGGTAATTTGTAAAAGTGATGTTCATAAATAAATCACTTATATGCAACTGTGTTTTCTTTAAGCATTACAATGCTAGTTTGGCTTGTTGATAGTGAAATTGAATGGAAAATTTTGGAGTCAAGTTTATTCCATTTTGTAAAATGCATTTCTATTCGTAGTTTGAGAAAACGCTTTAAAATTGTTGTATGAGTAGTTGCAACACATTTAGTATGTTCCAAATGTGTTTAGCACTCAAGGTATACAATTATTCACTATGTGAGGCTTGTTTCAATTCATTTTGCAAAGTCTTTTAGGATCTTATCCTTGATAAGGATTTTTGCATATGAGCACCTTGGAATTTTTCTTGGGAGGGAGGTTACTGTGGATGGCCATAGTGACATGGACAAGTCGAGAAGAACATCGAAATTGAATTCTTTGGTCAAGTTATATTTTAAGTTCAGCTTGAGAAAAAGGAAAGACAAGTACAAGTCAGGGCACTTCAAACATTGATGGGATCGAGTTTGGAAAAATGAAGGAAATATACCTTCAAATGCTGAACAATTAGAAGTAAACTTTTGGAGACCAAAAGTTTTTTAGTGGGGAAGAGTGATTAGGAGCTCAAAATTTTCCAAAAGATCAAACTGTCATAATATTGATAAGCTTAGCTTCAAATTGAAGAGCTCATCATTCTAAATCTAATGGTGTGAATGAAACTCAAATTCGAGCTTGAATGCAGAAGTTAGAGCAAGTCAAAGTTCAGGTTTGACTTGGACACGTGGTAGGATTGGATGACATTGAAAAGGTTCCAACAAATGGGGAAGTGCCAAGTGGAAAATTTCCATTAGGTCTTGCATATCACATATCGCATATAGAGTGACTTAAGGAGAGTCGGCCCTAGGCAAGTGGTGATGCGATAATCACATATCACAATCTTGCAAAGGGAAAGTGTTAAGAATCAACCCACGATTGTGATTGCGATATCGCAAGATGAAGAAGGAATGAGAATCGGCCCCTGGCATAGCTTGGTTGTGATGTGACAAAATCACAATTGCAGATCAAAATGAAAGCATGAAGTAACACCTTGGTCGCTGCTAATTGCGATTTGCGATGGGGGTCTTTTAGACCCGATATTGTTATATGCTATATTTTATAACCTTGATGGGTTCGCTGATACCAAAGTGTATGGACTTTAAAATTCACCAAGGGAAAGTGTTGATTGTGATTGCGATGGAGTCCTTGGATGTGATATGCTATATGTTGTGTTTTATAATCCCGACAGGTCTGTATATCGCAAAGCACTTGTTGTTTGGGCTTGGGACTATCCTTTGATGGTTGGATTTCACTGATTGCGACTTGTGACAGAGCTGCGGAACTGTCGCCTTAACTTCCAGACAAACCACTTTGTATGTGACCACTTGGCCTTAGCTGCAAGATAGGCAGGGAAGATGGAGGGACTACCAATTTCGACGCAACTTCCATATTTAACTCTAGATAATGAATTTAACTGGCAATAAGCCAGATTTGGAGGAGAAAATTGTCGAAAGACTGACATAAGTCATAAATAAGGCAATTTTCAACTAGATGGGATGAAAAAAGAGGCTAGATAGCCATTTTTGGACATTCTGAACTCATTGGACTAGGTTTCAGGATCAAAAGAGCACTTTTGGATAGGATTTTTGAAAGGTGAAGCCTATGGGTGCCATGGTCAACTAGAGTGTTGATTCAGATTATGGAGGAGTATGAAGATGGAGATGACCTTGCAGGCATCTTTCAGCCTCCATGTGCTTTCTGCAGTAGCCATTACAATAGTTCTCTAGCTTTATTTCTTCTTTTCAGTATGTGTATATAGAAAGAAGCTTGTTTAAGTACTTCAAGCGGATTGTAGTACTGTTTATGCTCTTAGAAGTTGGAGTATGGGGCCTTGATTTGAGAGCCTTTAAATTGCTGATTGTTTCATGACTAACTGTAGGTTGTCATGTGTTTAGAGTGAGAGTTCTTTGTAGAAGAATGTTTCCTTGAAGGGGAAACTAGCCACTCTTTTTGTCAGCACACTTATGTACTCTTTATTACTGAAGAATTTTGAGCATAATGAGAAGGGGTCATGCCTTTAGAGTTGATCTAAGGAGATGTAGCCTAGGAGGGGTGAACTCCTTTATCAATGGCTGGTGTATTATTGATTGATACATGCTTCCATTCAGTGTTTTGGTTTCATGTTTTAAGTTTTGTTCATGAAACTAACTTAAGTAAACACACATAAAATTCATGTTTTTTACTTGCTATTTTGGAGTACAAACCTCAAGCACATTTTTATATTCTGAATAGGGAATTAGCACAACATTACTAATCTGCTCTATTTCAGATCAGAGGAGGTAGAAGATTGTTCCAGAGAATTTTTTGGCCAGATTGAAGGTTGGTGGTGCATCAGAGATGAAGGCTTATACTTTTTAAGACCATCATGTACTTGCTATAGTGGTGTTATTGATTGTGACTGTGAGGATTTTTATTTAATAATATATATTTCTTTCTTTTCTCCCTGTGTTATTTTCATGTGAGGTTTTATTTACTGGTTCATTGTGCAAGGTATTGAGTGCGTGAAATAATGATTTAAATACTTGAATACTTATTATTTATTTTTATTTTAATTGTATTTGAATTTATTTGTTGCATAACAAAGCTCTAACATTATATGTTATTTAGGGTTTTATTTGCACATAAATTTAAATACCATAAAATCAGTCCTCCTATTTTTATTTTTTTTATTGTTAAAAATTTTTTTTTCATTTTTCTATTTTATTAGTAAATAGGGAAAATTTTAAGAACCACCCTAAATTTATATGTATATTAAATGGGCGAATCCCCATGACACATAGGAAAAATGGAAGGAAATTTTATCAATAATATAATATGTATATACAATTTTTTTGGTGAATCTCTCACCATATTATATTATCTTGTAAAATCATGGCAAATCTTTCACTGAATTATAAAATCTTGTAAGACCTTGGCAAATATTTCACTGAATAATAAAACATTGTGAAGTCTTGGTGAATCATTTGTTAAAGTATGAAAACATATATGATAATAGGAAAACATATTCATTAAACTGTAACATACTAACATACATCTTTGGAAAAAGGAACATAATTTTCTCTTCCTACAAACAATGTTACAAGGTTCAGTGGGCGTGCTTGTGAAGGTTCTTACTGTACACTCTTGCATATCCTTTTATTAGTTTTGATAATATTCCACCACAAAGTTCTTGTATGTGTTGATCTTGACCACTAGTTCTGTCAAGGTAGGAGAGATTAATCTTTTCTCTACCACTTTTTTCAAGCTATGAGAGATTAATGTTTGCACAAATTTTGTTTTACTTTTCTCCCAACTTCTCTTTCCTTGAGTGTTTCCCTAACTACCTTGTTGATTCCATATCAAACCAATTTCTCAAATGCCAGCCTAACTGTGACAAAGGACTTTCTTGCTTCTACAAATTTGCAGCCTCTTTCCTTATATCCATTATTTTGACTTTAAGTTGGGAAAGCTTATGGCTCAAAATTTGTTATCTCTTTTTCTTGGTAGTTCCCTACAAGCCCTTTTAGAATTTTTTATGATTATAGTTTTAGAATTTATATTTTCGTCTGTAACAACCCTCGTGACATGGATAATGTTTCAACCCTTTTAAAAAGGGTTCATATGTTATAATTATGCCTTGTTCATAGAGGACTCAGAATTAAGGAGGTAGATATCATGATCAAGAAACACATTTTCAGTGATGAAAGTGAAAAATGTCTGTCAAAACTTATGTGAAAGGAAATGGTGATGTAACCATGTTGTTGGAGGAATTGACAAAAGGGTTGAGATTCATGAACATGATAAATACAAGGGCAATTCATATTTGGGGCTACTTTGTTCTGTCTAGTTGAATAATGCCTGTTTGTTTTAGATTCTAGAATCATGTTAGCTAGGTGAAAATTTCCATGTTCTACTCACTATGTTGTGATCTTCTATATGATTCTCAAAGTATCAAATATATGGCTGATAATATAAGCTCATAATATCAAGTATAACAAAAAAATGTGCCTGTATGGCAAGTATAAATAAAATATTGTTTAGGAGGAGCATTGCTCCCAAATTACAAAGGGGTTACACTTCAAGAGATTATAAAGAAAATTTAAGAATACTAAGACTGAGAATTGTGACACTATGTTAAATGATTTTTCATGTTTTATATCTTTGCTAGTTTATTGGTGCTCATGTAGCCCTGTCTTTTAGGATGATGCACTAAATAACATTAGTCATTATATTATGTTAGGATCACCACAAACTGGACAGAACTCACGCTCAATTTTAGAGTCAAGTATCGACTCATGGATGAAGCAAATTGGATTAAATCAAATTAAAGCTTATTTACATACAATGATTCAAATTAAGATGTTTGTTTTGTACTTGACAGAATATAGGAAAAATCTGATAAAAAAGACTAGCCACTCCCTATATTAATTTTCACTTAAGGAACATTTTACAGATTCAGTACAAATCACACATATCTCTACTCACTCTAGGAAAAAGCAGGAATTAGTTCATAAGGTGATTTAAGTTGATGTCTTGCATTGTTAAGTTTCCTCAAATTTTTTGTTAGGTCCCTATAATACTAGTGGTTCCCCCATTACTATTGTCATTGTAGCCCTTATTTTTATTATTGTGCCCCAAAGAAACCCACTATTGTTATTGTTGCACCCTTATGTTATTACTTGTTATGTCGGCTTTGATTATATTGTGACCCCTTAGACTCCTATATATAGAAAGGAGGTTTAGTCATTTGTATCATCCAAGAATTGTTCATTTGTGTAATGTAAAGGAGGTTGTTCCCTTGAAGAGACTGATTTTGAAGGCGTTCATCTATCTTTTCTTCTATTTTGTGAGTTGGTTACATAACATTTGGTATCAGAGCTTTGGATTCTAGGGTTTCACTGCTCCAAACAGGTCATCACTGAATTTTCACTATAACTTTTTTGATGTGATGTTTCAAATGCTACAAACAAAATCCATTTGCACCGAAATCACTCTGAACCTCGGGTCCAAATTTCAGATCTTTACTCGCTATACTTTCGGAGATATGGTCCAGGGAAATTAGGGTTTTTGCAGGATCCTGAATTATATCTCAAACAGGTGATCTGGGGAAATCATCATAACTTTTTTTTTGAGCATCAGATTGAAATTTCGTAAGAATTTTCAGAATAAGGATGGACTGTAGTTTTCTATATATCAGTTTAAGATACTAAGGTTGTAACAATGATATGTGGAACTTCGTACAAGTTCGTTCTACTGAACTAATCTATAATCAGGTCACCATGGGAGATTTGGAATAAATCCTCCTTGGATAATTGATCCGGATTTAAACAGGAACGCAACAAATTATAGAGATAACCATATACACAAATATGCAGCGGAAATAATATTTCATTTCATTAATGGAAAATACCGAAATATGCTTACAATCAGAAATGGAAATAAACTAGCTAGGGCGATGGTAGCT